>JAJOOR010032343.1:0-13211 GCA_036250505.1 Solanum acaule | reverse complement strand
TGGAGTGCGACTAAATTTTTATTTCTAAAGAACCTAACTTGTTTTGATTCTTTTCGTCTATATCTTTTGCGTGTAAATCCTGCAACATGATTACATTATTTATATTTTTGTCAAAAAATATATTTTTTTAAAATATTGTTTACAATTCCTTCCTAACTTCTAGTTGAATAAATCGATTTATTAATTAGGTTTCTTTGTATCTAGCCAATGTTATTAGGAAATAATTTAAGATTCCAATACTTTTATATAGGTGTAAATAAGGTGTCACCATGACGAATGCAAATAGACTCTTAAATTAAATAATTTTATTATTACAACTGGTTATTGCCCGTGCTTGGCACGGGCAACAATTTAAATTCTGATATAAGTTTATTATGTTTAGTCTACCTAGGAAATATGTTCAAGATCTAACGTAGCAATGAACACTTTTAAATAACAATAATTTCAAAAACACAATATACATTATCTAGTAACATATCATATTTCTCAACTTTACTCTTTACTGAATTCAAAACTTAAGTCTTAAAACAAAGTTAAAACATTTGTGAAAGACTTTTATAAACTTTAAGAACTTATCTTAACTTGACTTTTGACTTCTCTTGACTTTGACCTTAACTGCTCTTGACTTGACTCTTAACTGATCCTTGAATTGAATTATGGATTCAAGAATTAAGATTTGTGACTGGAAAGATCTCATGTTGTTTAGGAATGATTTTAGATAGCTAAACATGAGAAAAGACCGAACATCAAAATACGAAGGTGGATCCGCGACGCGGATGTATAATTAAATTTTGGTTCCGAAAATGTCTTTTGAGGCAGAACACCTCATGTCAGCTCTGCGACGTGAAGCAGAAATTTTCAAAATCTGGGACCAAGCGCGACGCGCGACCACCTTTAAATTTCGTCCGACGAAATTTCTTCTTCGTTTTCCAGCCCCAATTCACCCAAACTCGGTTCTTTTTCTTAAATTACTTTTAGATAAAGATACCCAGCAAATGTACCTAAGAACCTAACTTGAAACGACCCTATAATGCAACGTAACGAACTCAGAAACTTCCCAACTCAGTCAAATTCAAGAACAATATATGAATTCAAGAATAAGTATCAAGATCATCACTATTCAAATGCTTTTAGGATGAAACTAAACTGAAATAAATATGCTTGGCACGTGGGAGAACAATCCCAACGTTATGAGAGTCTCACATACCTGATCGAAGCAAATCCTTAGCGAAAACACCAATGTTCTTGATGAAATTGCCCTTTTTTTCTTCCTCTTTTCTCTTCTCCTTTCTCCTTAGCCCTAGCGTGAAAATTCTGATTTTCTAAAACTGACTAGGTTCAGTCTTGACCCTTATTAAACTCCTAAAATCGGACTAAAATAATAGGGTAGTGAAAAGACTAAAATACCCTTTAAAAAATCCCGGATTGGACATTTCCTTAATCCAACAGTCCAACTCCCATAGGGCATAACTTGCTCATACAAACTCGGAATCGTGCAAACTTGGCGGCGTTGGAAAGATCATTCCAAGAGCTTTCCAACCATATCTGGAATTACACCTAACTCATCCTGAGCTAGGAGTTATGGTCATTTGAAGTTGACCAAAAACTCACTTTTTTCTAATTTGACAAATTTCCAGATTTTAATTCTTTCAAAACAAAAAAAAATGACTATTTCCAATTATAAGCTTCTTCTTAGTTATATCAAATTGCGAGATGTTACAATATCAAATACACAAGAATAGAGCGAGCTATTGTTCACCACCATCAAGTGTTAATAGTCTTAAATTATAAGCAAACTAATACTTGAAACATGTGATATGACCCTGGAAAGAAAATGAATGTAAACACACATATTATATACTTGTCTCTAATGAATACTTCCACTATCTTGAGACAATTAAATGAAAGGTGTCAATTAAGTCTTGCTTTGGTTTTTGGTGACACTTTGATCAAGAAAGGGTCAAATCCACTTTAAAATGTAATTAAGTAAATTTGGGACCAAATTAACATTTCCAAAACTTTCTAATCTTTTATAAAATACAAAAAAACACTTCATTTTTCAACTTTTATAATTCTATCCAAACCATTTTAAAAAAAAAGTAAAAGAAGATAGAATTTTCTCTTCTTCTCCCAACGTTCGCTCTTCTCTTCTTCTTCTTTTTTAGAAAATCCAAAAATCTGACTATCAAAACAAATATTCTCCCTCATTATCTTATCTTCCTCCTCATCTCCGACCGTGACTCTCTCCTATTTCGGAACTGAAGATTGTGTTCGACTTAAAATGGGTAAGTCATTTTTTTGAAAGATTTTACAATTTTTGAACAATACTAAGTTTTTTTCTTGGATTAATGAACAATAAATCGTGTATAGATGTGAAAATTGAATAATGGTGTAATGGTACCTATTATTTATTGTTTTTGAAAGAAAATCAACAAACCCAAAAAAGCCCTAATTTTGAGGAAATGTATATGTATTGTTAACATTCAGTGAAAATTCATTTGTTGTTGCTTTTGTATTTCTTTTTGTAACCATTGTGTTCATATGATTTTAGAAATATAGTATTATTCAGTTGTCCAACATATATTTCATTTGTTGAAAGATGTGTCGTATGTTTCTACATTTTAGTGATATGTTGGTATATATTCCAACAGAGTTGTCATATGTTGAAACATATCACCTATGTGTTAGGGCAATAAAATGATCATCTGTAGTAACAGAAGATTAATCTGTGGGACATGAAGATTCATATGTGGCCACAGAAGATTCATTCGTGGCAACAGAAGGTACATATGTGGCAACATAATATCTATCTGTGTCAACATAAGTATAAATTGCTACCCATTATTATTTTATAATCAATTGTAAAATCTCAACCTTTTTTTATTTACCTTGTAGATGAAATGATACAAGAAGCTTCATCTATGACAACAACTCAATCTTTTATTGGTGTTGTTTCCTCTTCTAACAAATGCTCTTTTTGTCTATGCGAAGAATGTGAGCAGCAACATGATTATTTTATTAGTCGTGTTAAAGAACTCACTGGTATTTTTAAGGAAATGACTTATAATATTGATGTCCATACATCTAAGAATATTTCACATCCTTTGAAGTGTAAGAGGTTGAAAATAATCTATTTCTCAATCATTATTTATAATTAATGAAAGAAAAAAATCAATGACTAATGCTCCAGTATCACTCTCAAACCCAAAAGGCAAGGAGAAAGAGAAGGAGGAGGAGGAGGAGGAGCAAGAGAAGAAGAAGGAGAAGGAGAAAGCGAAAGAGAAAGAGAAGAAAGTTGAAGTCGTCAGTTGTAATGTGAAGCAGCAATATTCATTTGAAGGTTTTAACATTGACGGTGAGGGTCCAACTGAACTAATGTCATACTTCTCGCAATGGATAAACAAGGGTCTTTACAAGCATCATGCAAAAAAGTAAAGTCGTTCCACTATTATTAATATTTTTCCTTGTTGTCCACTAAATAATTATTTATAATGATTACACAATTACAGAAGAGACAAGGACGATCACTACTTATCCAATTGCTCGTATCTTGAGTTCAAACAACTTGATTTTGTAGTTGCATTTCCAAAGAAAAAGGACTGGTTCTACGTAATGTCTCAACCCAATAAGTTCTGGACAGATGAGGTAAATCCATGCCCACTTTTATCTTTTGATTAAGACATGAATACATACAAATAATTTGATACATAAATACACTTGTCGATGCATCTGTGCATCATGTGGATGTCATTTTATACTATTTGCGGAAAAAATCGAAGCAACAGAGTCATTCTAAATATCGATATACCACTACTAATTGTTTTTTTCAAAACATACATTGACAATACTAGTGATGTTCCTGAATATGAGAATAAAATCGTTGGCACTATCAAAGGATTTAGTATACCTGGTGGACTGCCTTGGCACCTCATAGATGAGGTTTATGTCCCTATAAATTGTAATGGGAAATTTCATTGGGTGATAATCATTGTATTGAAGGAACGGTGTATAAAGATGTATGATTTGATGTCCTCATCGAGGACTAACAGAAAATTGTGCTTCAAGATTCAAAAGTTGTCTACATTGTTGCCAAAGTACCTTGAATCCAGCGGATTTTTTTATCAAAAAGACCGAATCAACTGGTCAGTTCTTGAATCTAACCAAGGAAAGAACAAATCTCACCCATTCGAAGTCAGACATGTTACTGGTATTGCCCAACAAGCAAGCAATAGTCTGTAAGTATCACATTATTTTTTTGTCTTACCACTATTGAAATGTGATGTTATTATATTTTCTAATTGATGATATACCACACAGAGATTGTGGACTTTTTGTTGCTGCATACGCTGAGTTTTTGAGTGATGGACTACAAGTACCATCTGATGGAATTAGTTCTTAAACCCTTCACATGAGATATGCTTTACTCCTATGGAATTATGGGATTTTAAAGGCTCGGAGTGGCTATGTTAGTAACAATGAAGACCTACAGAGGCCTAGACCTAAAAAAGTAAAGTTCGATTAAAATGTTGTGGTTACCACCATTGATTAGATTGATGGTTATGTATACCATTGTGAATTACCTTTTTGTTGATAAGTTGTAGAAAACAATTGGTGAAGTGTTCATTTTCGTGATAATATTAATATTAATGATTATTATTATTATTTTTATTTGTTGGAACAAATGTCAATTATGATGGAAAGGAAGAAATGTGGTGTCTGTGGCAACATATATAACCTATGTTGTAAAAAACACCACAGAATTATCTGCATGTGCCCCAATAGAAAGGATATGTGGCAACATATGTCACAAAAAGAAGATATGTGGTAACTATGTCACAAAAAGGAGATATGTGGCAACATTATATTGTCACCAATTGTTCATTTTTGCTGATAATATTAATATTAATGATTATTAATATTATTTTTATTTTGTTGGAACAAATGTTAATTATGATGGAAAGGAAGAAATGTGGTGTCTGTGGCAACATATATAACATCTGTTGTAAAAAAACACCACAGAATTATCTGCATCTGCCCCAACAAAAAGGATATATGTGACAACATATGTCACACTTTGAATTGTCAAAATTCAAAAAAATAAAAATTAAAAAGAGTTTAAAACAATCGTCCCTTCATTTTTCCCTCTCTCCTCTCCTCTATAAATGGTCGTTTCATATTTCAAATTTAATTTATTTTTTACTAATTTCCGTTTTATTTTCTCTTCTTTCCTTTCTCTCGTTCCATTATTCCTTCATAGATAAAGGTTGTTGTTGCGATATTTTCTACAACATCAGTGGTAATCTGTTGCGATCCTCTTCTACAACAAGACGTCGTTGCCCTTATCATTTCTAGTTTATCATTGATATCTTCTCAGGTAAAATTTAATTAGGGTTTTGAAATACTTACTGGTATTAAATCAGCACGTTTTTAGTGGTTTTATCACTTATTTGTTTGTAGGATGGTTGGGTTGTTATTCCTTTTGAAATATTATTTAATTTCAAAAAAACTAACCCCAAAAAACACATTTTAGGATATACATATGTTGCCACATATGACATGTATGTTGTAATTTTTCCAACAGAACGTGCATATGTTGCCACATATGTCACTTCAAGGATGACTTAATCGATAAATTGAGCGATTTAAGGATGGAAAAATGTCACATTGGACCAAATTTTAGTACTTTGGACCATAATTAAGCAATAAAAATATGTTATAACACTTGGAACAAAGATTTACAAGGGTGTTATTTAACTATCATAAGGAGTTACTTAGTCATTGTATGATGAACTAGTGGTACGATAGTCTTTGTAAAAATAATTGATAAAATTGATGAAGGTTGTTGTATTAAATCATAATTTTGTACTTAGACATGTTGCAGGACTATATATTAGTGTTACATGTTGAATTAGGTGACAATTTAATTGAATTAACCCCCAAAAGACCATTTTATGATATACATATGTTGCCACATATGACATATATGTTGCAATTTTTCCAACAGAACGTGCATATCTTGCCACATATGTCACTTCAAGGATGGCTTAATCGATAAATTGAGCGATTTAGGAATAAAAAACTGTCAAATTGGACCAAATTTTAGTACTTTGGACCATAATTAAGCAATAAAAATATGCTATAACACTTGGAACAACAATTTACAAGGGTGTTATATAACTATCATATGGAGTTACTTAGTCATTGTATGATTTACTAGTGGTATGATAGTCTTTGTAAAAATAATTGATAAAATCAATGAAGGTTGCTGTATTAAAACATAATTTTGTACTTAGACATGTTGTAGGACTATATATTAGTGTTACATGTTGAATTAGGTGACAATTTAATTGAATTAATCCCTAAAAGACCATTTTATGATATACATATGTTGCCACATATGACATGTATGTTGCAATTTTTCCAACAGAACATGCATATGTTGCCACATATGCCACTTCAAGGATGACTTAATCGATAAATTGAGCGATTTAGGAATGGAAAAATGTCAAATTGGACCAAATTTTAGTACTTTGAACCATAATTAAGCAATAAAAATATGATATAACACTTGGAACAACAATTTACAAGAGTGTTATATAACTATCATATGGAGTTACTTAGTCATTGTATGATGAACTAGTGGTATGATAGTCTTTGTAAAAAATAATTGATAAAATTGATGAAGGTTGTTGTATTAAACCATAATTTTGTACTTAGACATGTTGTAGGAATATATATTAGTGTTACATGTTGAATTAGGTGACAATTTAATTGAATTAACCCTTAAAAGACCATTTTATGAAATACATATGTTGCCACATGACATGTCTGTTGCAATTTTTCCAACAGAACGTGCATATGTTGCCACATATGTCACTTCAAAGATGGGTTAATCGATAAATTGAGCGATTTAGGAATGAAAAAATGTCAAATTGGACCAAATTTTAGTACTTTTGACCATAATTAAGCAATAATATAACACTTGAAACAACGATTTACAAGGGTGTTATATAACTATCATATGGAGTTACGTGGTCATTGTATGATGAACTAGTGGTATGATAGTATTTGTAAAAATAATTGATATAAATGATGAAGGTTGTTGTATTAGACTATAATTTGTACTTAGACACGTTGTAGGACTATATATTAGTGTTACATGTTGAATTAGGTGACAATTTAATTGAATTAACCCCCAAAAGACCATTTTATGATATACATATGTTGCCATATATGACATGTCTGTTGCAATTTTTCCAACAAAACGTGTATATGTTGCCACATATGTCACTTCAAGGATGGATTAATCGATAAATTGAGCGATTTAGCAATGGAAAAATGTCAAATTAGACCAAATTTTAGTACTTTGAACCATAATTAAGCAATAAAAATATGTTATAACACTTGGAACAACGATTTACAAGGGTGTTATATAACTATTTGTATGATGAACTAGTGGTATGATAGTCTTTGTAAAAATAATTGATTGAATTGATGAAGGTTGTTGTATTAGGCTATAATTTTGTACTTAGACATGTTGTAGGACTATATATTAATGTTACATGTTGAATTAGGTGACAATTTAATTGAATTGACTTCCAAAAGACCATTTTATGATATACATAAGTTGCCACTTATGACATGTTTGTTGCAATTTTTCCAACAAAACATGCATATGTTGCCACATATGTCACTTCAAGAATGGGTTAATCGATAAATTGAGTGATTTAGCAATGGAAAAATGTCAAAAAAATTTAAATTAAACATTTTATAAAGAACAAATTCAAAAATCAATATAAAACACAAAAAGGTCACCTTTTTCCCCATGAGTTTGCAAGAAATGTATATATGTTGCCACACATGAAAGTTTAATTAATACATAAATTTAACCACTTCATCTATTTCTAAATCACAACTACATAATTTACAACGAAAGTGATAGAATTGATGAACATTGCAACAAATTGGTCTTTCTCCCAACAAATGAGGTTTTGGCACCCTTAGCTTCCAAATAAAATCATCATACAAAATATTTCTTTTGATAGTTATCCTTACCGACCCTCCCCGTTTCTTACCATCCTTCCAACGCCAAATGTATCGGTTTTTCTTCTCGACCCATTCACCACGACAATCAATACCTACAAATAATCTCTCCATTTATTGTACCTAAAGAAATTAATTTAAAAAATAATTAGTACTAATGAAGAAATGTGTAAGTCATAGGTTGCTACATATGACTATTACGTGGCGAGATGTAAGTCATATGTTGCTACATATAACTGTTGTGTTGTGACAAATAAATCACATGTGGCAACATGTGTAAGTCATATGTTGCTACATATGGCTATTTTGTGGCGAGATGTAAGTCATATGTTGCTACATATAACTGTTATGTTTTGACCAATAAATCACATATGGCAACATGTGTAAGTTATATGTCGCAACATATGGCTATTCTGTTGCGAAATACAAGTCATATGTTGCTACATATAATTATTCTGTTGCGAAACATAAATCACATGTTGTGGCAAAATGTATAAGTCATATGTTGTAACATATGACTATTCTGTTGGAAATGCGAATGCAAATTATTGAAAAAATTGCAGGTACCAAATGATGATGAATAATTTAAAAGAACTATTAATTTTACTTACCAAAACAATGGAGTGTGACCCCAATCACTTATGAAGTACTTCCAATTAATACAGAACGAAATCTGGTCCACTAATTAGATTAGCTAAATTTGATTCAAGAAGAAGAAAAGAAGAAGAAGAAAGCTCAAGGACTAGCAGCCAAGACCAACAATGTATGAAAAGAAGAAGAAGATGAAGAGAATGGGAAGAAAGGCAAGCAAGGAGGAAGCATAAGAAGAAGAAGAAGAAGAGGAGGAGGAGGAATACGGCGGGAGGCGGGGGAAAAAATCTTTTATTTCCCCTTTTGGTTCAGCTCGCTGGTGGCTTCCCTCCAGTTTTGGTTCCGACCAAAATTGGTTAAATTAGGTTTTAGTCATTTACCCTTTTACCCCTCATTTAATTCAATGGACCAAACTGTCAACTTATAAACTTGAGGGCAACTCCACAATCCTTAATCATTAATCACATAATTGTCACCTACACTCAATAATTAAGACTTATGTCACCGCCCCTTTATTTTGACACCTTAATGTCACATTTAATTCAAAGCCCCCACTGTTTTTTCCTTTACTGCTCCCGAAACTCCAGTCATAGTCCTCTAGCTTTCCGTGCAATGTAAGTCAATTCTATGGATCAAAATTTTACATTAGGGGCTTTAAATCTCAATGATCCGAGCCTATATCATTATGGGCAGAATTAAATAAATCAAGTGGAAAGAAAACACCAAAAATTTATTTATATTTAATAAGTAAATAAATTAAATTGTAAGCAAATATAGATATCTAGTGAAATGCATAAACAGAGAAACAAAGTTTTCACTCAAACTGAAAATTTAAATTTAGTGAATATGTTTAGTTGAAAAACGTCTACTGCTAAACTATTCCAGAACATTCACCAAAGGAGAGAGCCTGTCACTCTTAACAGAAATACGTCACTTTTTATAAGAAAAAAACTAAAAGAAAATTGAAACGCTAGAATAAAGGCACAATCCAACTTTAACAATTCTCATGATTATGGCTCTCTCACCAGCCGTGACAGAGTTTTCTTCGGATAATAATCAGAACAAAATGAACAAACTTTGCAGCAAAAATGTTTCAAAAAGACCAAAATCATGTAGTCTTTTTCTATACGACTTACTGAGACAAGTTTAATTTCAGTTATTGATTTGCCTATTTACTTTGCTGACCAATCTAGAGAAAACAAACTGAGAGAGATGGACCAAAAACCATGCAGGGGAAAGCTCACAAAAGTTGGGGAAACATGGCAGTTCATTCAGCGGAATGCTAACACCACAATGAAAATAATGCTCGAATAACAAACTCAACCTCCTCCTCCCTGAAGGAAACAAAAAGAATTATTAAATAAATTATAGGAGGAGAAAAGATTAAATGGAAGTGACAGCCTTTAGCGAAAAAGAATTTTTGTTTTCCAGCTTATAATTCTCCATTAGCACTGAGACATTACAAATACTTCATAGCGTGTAGTAACAATCTTAATAAGATTTTCTTTTGTCAGGTAAAATCTCCATGGTGCAGCAATCTGAACGTGCTACTTTTAGTAAATTATGAGAAACAGGGGTAAATGTACAAGCAAATCAACTAAAATTACACCACACATATGTTGATGCCTTAAGTGGTTGCAGCTGTTTTGTTAGGCTGCAAAAGTAGTCATACATATTGGATAAGCAAAGTAACATTACAAGTGTCATCATAACCACGTTATATGTTGATGTCAAGTGAGATAAAAAAAAATGAATGGGGTTATTTGGGTTATTTAGGAGTAAATCCTGATATTCATATCTGTCACAGATGGGAGGACCAGAGAAGAACTATTTCTGCAAACCTCAAGCACAGAAATTCATTAAGACAATGTTGATATATAGAGAACTAAACTATGAAATTCTTTAAGCTTTCTTTTTTTCATTTTTATAGACAAAATAAAATTCTTTAAATAATAAAAAGATATTAAAAGAGGCACAAAGAGAAACAAAGCACCAACTGTATATACAAGTAATGTAGTAGTAGCAGCAGCAACTTAACAAAAAACTACATTTTTTTTCACAAAATATCTGCCACCTTTCATCCGTACAAAATAACTTTGTCCATCAAAGTAAAGACAAATAAAATGATTAAACAAAAATTTGGTTCTTAAAAGCCCAAGGAATCCATAAATCTCACCATTGATTGATGTAATTTATCTAAAGCCTGATCATTACATCAAAAATACAAATCCTGAAGGCAAGAACTATACAAAAGATAAGGACAACTCTTCATTCATTATGAGGAATAGTTGTTCTTCTAGATATTTTCTAAAATACAATTGGGGATTGATTTCGCAACAGTTTTGCTGCTCTTTCCAATTTTCTAGCTTTGTTGGCTACATTGCAGACCAAAAATTACCTTTACTGCTAGAAATCTACCATACTCATCTCTCATATAGCTTATTTCATAAGGACAACACAGGACCCTGATATTTATAATGTAGTTCATGGATATTAAGATTTAGTTCTAGGCTACAACTTTCAACAAAAGACCTACTATTTATGTAAAATATGGTAGTATAATTGTCTTTGAAATTTATTTACAATATTTTAGTTATCAAAGGCCATCATCATTGTTACTTAGCATGAGATTATCTGAAATGCAGCAATAAAAAGCTCTTATTTAGCATGACATTAGATCAAAGAGTTGTTACGAGAACCAAAGTGTGTCTATAGTGAACAAAAGCTATCAAAGTCATGACCAAATAAAAATTCATACACTTACCTTATTCTCAATTTAGTAGTCACCGACAAAAAAGGGGAACACAAAAAACTCACTCTACATTTTCGTTTTCCTTCAGCTCATATAAATTAGCCAAAGCAATGTCAGCTGTATTGAGAGGAAGAGAATTCAATATACCATTAATCTTAATGCTTGTATGTATTTGAGATAGCACTGAAGAGTGATAAATGCAAGTGTGGAAAAGGAAAAATGTCTTTTCATTTGTGTTTAACTTCTTGATTCTAGAAAAGTGATTGTTTTCAATGTGTGGATGAAAGAGAGCCATGTAGGAAGATATTGTTTAGTTTTAAATGTTATTTTTGTCCACTCAACCGATTAGCATATGAAACTGATGAAAATTACACTACAAATGATGGAGTTACTTTTAAATTTTTCTACTGGAATTGGTTAAAAGGGATGAAGATGTTTCTAGAGTGAACCTAAAACATTGGCTAGAGCATAAATACACGTATATCAAAGAACCCAGCAACCCTCGAAAACAACTAATGAAGTATAACACAGTGCATGCAACAAGACTACAACACAAGAACTACATAAAGCAGCAAAGTTGAATTAAAAATCAAGCTAATCGAATGGAAAATCGACAAAAGGAGAGCTGAAACGAAAAAGAACTTAGAGCATTAATAAACCAAAGAGAAAGGAAAGTTGTTAGGTATAGTTAGAAACTAAAAAAATGATGTCATCTCAAGATTGAACTGAGAAAACGTTACTTCATCAGAGTTTCAACTTTCAATAAATCACAAAGTACAAACACTTTAAGGATATAATTTAGGCATTTTAAAGTGAAATTCTAGTCTCATTTTATCTAATTGCCTATATAATTATTTTCATGTCCACAACAGTTGTCCAACAAAAAACATTGAACAGAAGCATAGAAGCATAATACCCGTTCATCATGAGGAAGAGAAAGGGACAATAATGAACACAACTAAATAAGTGAGTAAACTTACATAAGATATGCCACAATATATCAAATCAGTCGCTCCCATGTAAACTATAAACTACAATTCTACATTACTTCAGTAACCCGTCACAGAAGGACTGAGTGACAACTCAAACAATTAATGAAGTGAAGCCAACATACTTATGTTTGATCTACCTAGGAAATATGTTCGAGAAACCAAGTACCATAATAAACATTTTTATACAAAAATAAAAATATGAATAATAAGTAAAAGCTTTTATAATTATCAATAATCTTAGTGAGCTCTAGCTTTGAATCGATCAAGAAGTTTCTAAATTCTATCAACCTTTTTTTTATGGCTTTTGTTCTTGCATTTGAACTCCACTCTGAGCAATCCTTACCCCAGGTATAAATATAGTTGTGAACTACCAGGACATTGTGGGGAGGGAACTTACGTTTAGTAATTTTATAGAAATCTCCACCAACATGTGTTAGGGTTTTGTCCTGATTTTCTTACCTTATTTGAAGTTTATTTTTTCCTAAAAGAAAAGACAAAACATTACCATAAATGTTTTTATTTTTCCTGAAAGGAAAATAAAATATTCTTCCATATTTGAGTTATTCTTTCCTTGGAAGAAAAGTTTGGAACTCTATAAATTGAAGACCCCTCTTCTCATATCAAAAACAATAACATCCACAATGTAGTCGTTTAGAGAGTTTTGTTTATGGGGAGATTTTCTCTCTATAGTTTCTATGCTTTTGATTAGTTTTTAATTATGTAGGTCAATTGGTCATATCCTACAATAATATATTTCTTTTAGTATAATTTTATGTGTCGTCTAATTTATCGTCATATGATTTGCAAATTATAAGCTTCCGCATGACGCCCTA
>JAJOOR010032341.1:0-10914 GCA_036250505.1 Solanum acaule | reverse complement strand
CACAAGGAAGTCGGAATTTTTATTAACGAGTTACAAAATATGAAGAAATATTTTATATATGCATAAAAAATAATTTTAATCATATATATATATAATTTAATTTTTTTATTAAAGAGACTCAAAAGATTCCGCTTGGCCCTACCTGACTCCTCACTAATATTTTGATAGTGTCTAACATGTGTCATGTCTTTAGACCAATTCGAAGCAATTACTCCTTTTTGGAGGAGTCTTTCTTTTCTCTCTTTTTGCAATATGTGTGTTCTGAATCACATTATAAATATTTAAAATGATAAATTCATAAATGGTAAAAGAAAAAGATTTAACACCTAATTCATCTTGAAAATGAATAAAGACACCCTTTTTTTCCATTAAGATGATGCATTTGTCCCATGGCCATTTATAGAAGGAAGAAAAGTTTGCAAAAATAAGGCTATGGTTGGAAGTTCAACTAACCCACCAAATCCCTTGAGTTTAACTATAGAAAATACTTTCATTTTAAGTTAATGAGTCATACTATGAAAGTTTTGGAGAGGTTGGTGGAGATGAGGATGTCTATTTTTGAGAATCAGTTTGGTTTCATGTCTGGACGGTTGACTATAAAAGTCATTCTTATGCATGCGGAGATTAGTCAAGTAGTAGATGAAAAGGAAGAGAGACATTCATGTGATGTTCATTAACTTGAAAAAAACTTTACGACAAAGTTTCGAAAGTGGTTCGATGCATGTTTGGAGACTAGAGATGCTCCAATCATGTATATTAATTAAGACAATTAAAGACATGTATGGTGGAGCTAAGACCGGATGAGAGAGCCGGGTTACTTTTCATTTGTTATAGGCTTGTATTAGAGATAAACTTTTTAGCCTGTTTTATTTGCTTTGACTTTGACGATGGATATATTGACGCGACATATTCAAAGAGGGGTGTTTGGTGCATGTTATTTGTTGATGACACCGTTGTTTGAGATATAAATTTCATATATCATAGAGAAAAAACCTCAATCGTCAATTTTTCTGATGAAAGCTAATATTATGGGCCAAAAAGTCCAAACAGAAGCTAAAATAGACTAAAAGCCCAAAAAAATCCACAGGAGTAGTAGAAGAAGAATTCGGTCAAGGCTTAAACTCAAGTTGATTTATTTGCTTTTGTTATTGTTATCATTATTATGTTGTTTGCTAGGTCTTTTAGATAAAAAAAAAAATCTCTTAATTATTTCTTTTTCAAAAAAGGATGAGTGACGACTTTTTCTCAGAAATTAATTTTGAAAAGATAATTAATTTTTTTCCTTTCAAAATTAAGGCTATAACAACGTGCTCTAAATGAGACAAAAGATAAAGTCTTGAAAATCGATCTCTATTGTCTCATCGAATCGGAATAGAGCATATCGGACATATGTACAGGATATCATCGGAATTAGGCCAACACATACTATATTTATTTATTATTCTTTTCTTCAATCAATATATTTTAGTTTCACGTATAAATTCAGCTATACCTTTTCGGGGTTGACAGTACAGTTGGTTGTCCCTTTCATTCAAAGAAATACATAACATGTATTCCAAAAGGAAGGCAAACAACACGTGAGAGGGTTTGGGTTTATAAGACCAATAATTATTTTAAAACTAAACTGCATTTATCACCTTGTAAATGATAGACAAAATCTTTAAATCCTAAATTACACAAACTGATTATGAATAGTTAAATATAATTAGTAATGATGTCAGACTAATTTCCGTCTTATAAATTGTTTATGAGAATGACATGTTCCAAACTAATTAAATATCTAAAGGATATACTATGGAATATTTTTACTCATGCTAAAGTTAGATTATTGTATTTTAAAGTTATTTAGTATTATTCCCTTTGGTTCATTTCACGTGTTCTTTTTTATTAAAAATAGATGGTATAAATTAATTGTCATTTTAGAAAATTATGATATAGTTAAGTATATTTTTCTCATTTTGCCCTTGATTTATAATTATTCTTGAAAGTAATAAATTTTGATTAATACACAGAAAACCTAAGTGAAGTACACATAAATAAAGAGAATATTTATTGAAAAAAAGATTAACATTCTAATAATTAATAATAAATAAAGATATAATGATTAATTGAAATATTTAATTTCTTAAGGAACGTATAAAATAAAAATGTGATAAATAAAATGAATCGGATGGAACATTACATAAGCTAAGTCATGATTATTCTAAAGCTTCATCGTCACACAATTTCTTTCTTAAGAAAAGTGTTTTAATTAGACGTTATCATTTTTTAGATATAAGAGAATAATTTTCAAAGTCAATGTTTTAATCAAGAAGCAAGTTGAAAATAAGTACTTTAACCTTCCTTTATTAAATCAATTAAGTTTAGTAATGGGTAATAAGTGAACAATGAACGCTTATGGTTTATCCTAAAAAGAAGTTAACTTAAGTAGAAAAAAATAATCTAGAAGAATATCAGTGTTCAAAATATAATTAAGTAAATATTAGTATTTATTTTTTTATTAACTTAAATTTTTAAATGAAATGGTCGAACACTTCAATATAATACCAGAGCAAACATAAATTCTGAAATTGCATCTCATTGAGACTTATAATAAAAAAATAATTTCATATTGTATTATCATGATTCTTATATATTTTCTTATATAAGAAACAACAGTTTAGCTGCTTCACCTATATCTTTCATGGTCTTAGTTTTTATCTTCTTATGTATAGAGTAACTTGTTTTGGTGGTTGAGTCTTTTATTATTGGGTGGGAGCCTGGGAGGTCTTCCGTTCAAGTCTTGATCCACATCATTGATTATTTTATTGATTTAATTTTTGATATAATCTTGAATTATTTCTTAACAATAAGTGTTTTATTCACGATTTCAAAATTATGACATCGAATATTTTAATTTATTTTTTATAAATTATTTTACTTATAATATAATTGTTTGCCTCTCGAAATTCAATCGTTACCACATAAATTGATTGAGATAGAGGTAATAATATATATTATTTGAGAATAACATAAAAAGTACAACAAATCACAATAAGAACAACTTTAAAATGTAAAGAGCATAGCTTGAAAAAAAAAACATATATTGAGTTAGTGTTAACATGGACACTCCCGTATCTAGCATGAATGATAAGTAAAAGTTGCAATTTAATCAACTTGAAGAGTTTGAAAGTGGAAAGCAAACAAATGGAGAAACAAAAATTGAACAAGATTATTATCGATCAGTTACTAATTAACTCCTATTTATGCAAAGATAAAATCACACAAGTTTGTTTTGACTAATGATAAATATAAATGTGAATACATATTACTTAACTATGGTTAATTGTCAATCCAAAATGTATATAGAAAATATAGATATATGATACATTCATTTGTTAGAGGTAAACAATAATGGATTTGTATAATATTTTTAAGTGATCTCGATACAATTTATACTAATTTAGAGATAGATGTGTAAAAATTATACACTCAATGTATATTAAGCATTAGATTCATAATTTTAAGAGTATAGTAAATTTGGTATTAAAATTTTGCAACTTAAAATTATGCCTAAATTTTAAATTCGCGTCTAATATGAGATATCTTCTTCAAGCGGAGTGGGAAGAGGGGGAGGACCATTATTTTAGAAGAAAGATATTTTCTTAGTGGACCCCGCTTGTTTATGTATAGACCATAATGGAAATAGAAGTCAATAATTAAAGTAGATGTACATACAATTATAGGTGTCCATACAATTTGTTTTCGTTAGGAAACTTAAGTCTCATTTATTTTCATTTAATGGATGTTTAATGGATGTTTGAATTTGAATAATTCAAACTTAATACATTTGTTTTTATTAAGATTTAAACACTTAGTTGATTTGAATAGATTTTTTCTTCTTCTTTTTTTTTTTTTATAGAAATTGACATTTTATTCATTCTAGTTCAATACATTTTGATATGAAGAAACTTGCAAAAAGTTACTTTACTCCCTAGTCCATAAGTAAGATAGTAACCCATCTCAATTGAAGAGATGAGGTAAATGCACTAGGGGCTGAATACAAGAGTCCCTCGAGTTCAAACCCTAGATATGAAAAAATATTTGGTGGAAGTGTTTTCTCCCGAAGGGAGCCCTATACAGCAAATTTGGAAAGTTGGGATCCAAACTAGATATCAAACGTCAAGTGAAAAATAAAAACAAAACAAAACAAGAATCCCTAAACTATCTTAATTTTATTAATTGAAAATAAAATTAAAAACATATTAATTGCAATTTATGAGGAAAAAAGAGAGTCATGAATGTGCGCTCTAACAATAATATGACCTAAAACGTTGACAAGAAAAAACAAACATAAAATACAAGCCATCTCCTTTAAGAATCATCTGCTTAGGATACTAGGCTTCCTAAGTCTCAAACATATATATAATATCTCAATAAAAACAAGCGTACAAGAGTGAGAATGTATTTGAAATTTATTTATATCACGAAATAATTTTTAAAATTAAAAAAAAATCATTTTATTAAAAAAATAATTAAAACTTTTGATCAATCAAACATAAAAAACGTGTTCCTTCATATTAAAAGTACCCTTAGAGTAGTGAAAATTTCGACTATAGCCTTAATTAGATACTCTTTATGTGTGTGTCTCTACACATATAGTATCTTTTGGAGAAAGAAATATCAACACAAAAACTAAATAATATACACAAAAAGACATTAGAAGATTTCAATTTCCCTTTCTTCTATTATATATAAATAATAATACTAATAACGTGAGAAAAGAGACTCTGAGGTGGAAATCAATTGATTTTGTACCCTTTATAAATTTATTTTTAATTATATACTTTCTAAATAAATTTTATACATATTGTTTTATCGATAGAATCCTATATAGCATATAGCATATGCTTTCAATATCTTCAATATTGAAACTCAAAAGCACACAACCATACATAGGAAATGATCTATTATAATCAACAATTTAAATTGAAATAAAGAAATGGAAGTTGTAAATTTCCTATTTAGAGAAATAAAGATTTTTCTTATGTAAGAAAAAAAACCTTCTTATATAAAAGACATAAAATTAAAATCAAATTTGTAAAGCATTACGGAATTAAATTTCCCCGCCACACAAAAATACAAATTTTCCATTAAATGACAGATATTCAATTTCACATGCTTCAACATTTTATATAATATAAGAAATGAAATCATACCCCACATAGAAAATAACATCTAATGAATGAAGGCCCCATATTTGTGGTTCTAAATAAGCATATGCTATTCACAGTTTCCAATTATTCCACATTTCCACTCTAAAAAATATATCCCTTAAGAGTCTTCTTCTCAATGTCCCCTCAATTTTATAGTCGCAAATTCGAATTTAATTGGAGTATACACTTTAATTCAAATATTTATATAAAATTATCATTATTATAGAGCGTTTTATCTCTTAATGTGATACTTTACGGTGTGAATTCGACCTTTTCCACAGGATCGTCCTTGTCATCAAGCGTTTTACCCCCTTATTATGCTACTTTTTGGTGCAGATTCTAATTTAGTTGGACTACAATGTGAATACCAGACATCACGTGAAAAACAATACCCCATCCCACAACACCCCCAAAAATAAAATAAAAAAAATCTCTCCCACCTTAAGTATATTATAAAACATCATTTAGACAACTCTTAGCATGTCCAGCTTTACCTCTTCTCTCTTTATACCCTCTGATTCCTTACAACCATTTTTCTCTTGTTCCTTTTTCACCTCTAGTTTTGATAAAGTTTCTTGCTTTTCTACTTCAAGAACAAACCCCATCAGATTAATTTCCAAAAAGATCACTTTTTTACAGTGTGAAAAGAGTTTTAGAAGAAAACCCTTCAAGAAAAGAGCTTTAATTAGTAGTAAGATGACAATTACTGAGTACAGAGATGAAGAGGAAGAAGAGTATCCTCCTCTTTTACTTGAATCTGAGATGAAAGAGCCTAGGCGTATTGCTCTCTTTGTTGAGCCTTCTCCTTTTTCGTGAGTAAATACTTAAATTAGTTATATCCCAATTCTTGATTATGTTTTTGTGTGTGTAAGATTCACTAGTATAAGTTTTAATTAATACTCAAATAGGAAAGTTGTTGGCTTTAGATGCATTTGCTAGTAAACTTTGGTTTCTTGAGTCTTTATGTTTGATATGTTTGACTTTAGTTATATGTGATCCACTAGATCCCTTTCTTTTGAAATGTTTATGAGCTCTATGACTATGAATTAGAGAAACTTTTGGATGTGGGGTGTTATGCTTATGTTATTACTAGGCATAATACATAAACGGACACTCAAACTTGGTCAGACACCTCAATTCGGTCCCAACTGACAACTAAATACTCCAACTCATCCCATTGTGTCTCGTGGACACCTGATGCTGACGTGACACATAAATTTTTGAGATATCTTAGGTGATGATTTTGTAAGTTGGAGTGTTCAACTAATGAAGTTGAGGTGTCTAGATGTGCAAACTAAAAGTTGGAGTTTTTACTTGTCAACTGAGGTCAAGTTTTGAGTGTATGTTTATGTATGATGCCTTATTATTATTTCATTACTCTGCTTTTATGTGGAAGTGTAGTCATATCTGCTGACCATATGTTTCCTCAATGTAAGCATTAATTACAAGGAATATCTTCTTTTTTTATTTATTTGTAATTACATAGGTGTGTATTCATGTGTGCTACCAGATATTACAGCTTATGAGTTGATTACTAACCATCTGTTCCTCCTACGATGAACAGCTTTGTTAATTATCTTATGTGAGTTGCATTTTAGGGAAACACCACTACTCTGCTTTACATTTTGCATTCAACTCTTCTTACTTTGTGATATTTTGTATCATATGCTCATCGTATTGGAATTCCTGTGTTATTTTAACTAAGTTGATTGCCATTGTGTGTTATCAAGTATCAATTTTGTTCTGCAATGTGGTGTTGATGGATCATAATGCAGTATTTTCTTTCTCTTTTCTTCTTATGAACAAATACTTCTTAGGTACAATTCACTTTCTAGTGCTCATCATGCTCATTACCGCTAAACTACTTGAAGCTAATTGCTTTTCGCCACATTTTAGCTCTTCACTGTCCCTGCATGGTTCCTTAAGCTTACTCAACTTAGAGGGATCCTCATGAGATTTGCAAAATATCAAACGTCATATTGATGTCATATTCTGGAATGATTTTTTGTTCAAAATAGATAACCTTCAACCTTGGATAGACTTAAGTGAATTCCTCCTTCTAGTTCATAGTCCTTAAAAGTGACACTTCTTTCATCCTTTAGTTTTTTTTTTCTTTCATTTAGGTGAGGTTGGGGTTGGGGAGAGATCCTTCTCTGAGAGTCTCCACTGTCCTCTCCAGTAGCAAAATTTTACCTTTACATTGACATTTGCATATGCGAATATGCCTTTAGACAAGAAAGATTCTAGTTTTAGAAAATTAACTCTATACTGAATTTTTCTAATTCTATGATCAAGATTTATGCATGATTATGTTTGTTCTTGAAGTTTCTTATTATTGATGATAACCATCGTTTTCCTTTTGTGTGATACAGGTATGTTTCTGGATATAAGAACAGGTTCCAAAATTTTATAAAGTACCTCCGAGAAATGGGGGATGAGGTATTTCTATGTCTGACAATGATGTTGTTAGTTTATGATGTCTGCTTGTGTTCTTTTGGTAGGGCCTGAATGACATGATAATAGCGTAATGATCTACTTGTGTAATTGCCATGTTGATATTATTAAACCCAATGAATATTTTATGATATTATATCAATAAAGAATTTAATATTCGTAGACTGTTTCTATTTTCTTTCACCTGAACCAATGTCAAGCAATTTTACAACAATATACCCAGTATAGTCCCACAAGTGTTGTCTAGGGTGGGGAGGGTAAGTGTACACAAACCTTACCGCTACCTTGGCAGGTAGATTCCTAGTAATGTCAAGCAATTTTGATATGCTGTTTCTATACATATTGAAGCAAATGTTTATTTTAATAGTAATATAGCTTAGAGGTATCCATTGTCATAAATATACCCCTAGGCATAGTTCATGTAGTCTATTAAGTGGAGCAGTATTTATGGCATAAGCAAAGGTGATTCACTCCTGATGATCAACTGCTGAACAGATCTTTGTGTATTTGTGATGCAGGTTATGGTTGTGACAACACATGAAGGAGTACCCGAAGAATTTTATGGGGCAAAGTTGATAGGATCACGGAGGTTGCAACTGTTATCTTTACTAGTTTTCCCTTTCCTTGTTTAAATAATTAACTCACTCATTTTCCTATGTTACCATCGAACAGTTGAGGTTGAGGACTCCATGATTATGAAAAGATTGTCAATATATGGAGCTTTTCTTATCCCCTAAGAAAGCTTCTTCTTGATGTTTTTCCTTTCTTTGCAGTTTTCCCTGCCCCTGCTACTCAAAAGTACCCCTCTCACTTGCTCTCAGCCCTAGAATTATCTCAGAGGTAGCCAAGTTCAAGCCTGATATCATACATGCATCATCTCCTGGTGTAATGGTAAGTTTTCAGTTGCTCTTTTCCTTATTTCAGTTATGTTCTTGTTGTTTTCCTTCGATTTTTGTTACTATATGTTGTGTCTTGTACCTCAATTATCGTATTGTTTGCTGTGGTTTCTGTTTAGTTAGTATCTGCTATTTTTGTTATTATATATTGTTTCTTGTACTTCCGATACTTCGTTTTCCTTGAGCCAAGGATCTATTGGAAATAACCTCTCTACCTCTGAGGTAGGGGTAAGGTCTGCGTACATTTTACCCTCCCCAGACCCCACTTTGTGGGACTACACTAGGTATGTTGTTGTTTGTAGCTTCCTGTCTTTAATAACTTTTTTCCATGTTCTAGGTATTTGGTGCTCTTATCATCGCAAAACTTCTATCGGTGCCAATTGTAATGTCTTATCATACACATGTGCCAGTGTAAGTTCGCTCATTCTTTCTGGTTCTTAGCTCAAATCCACGTCGGAAAATTGATAACTTAGATATACAACATTAGCCATGAAACATAAGTTTTATCTGACATTGATCTTCCTGATGGAGAATACCAAGCAATAAGTCTCTGAAGCTTCTTCTAGAAATATTCACACTATATCACTGGAGGGCTTTACTTTGATCCTGTTCACATTTCTTTTCTCTCTGTATTAGTACTCTGATCCTCATTCTTGTTCTTTAGGTACATACCGAGATACACCTTTAGTTGGCTGGTTCAACCAATGTGGCTAGTTATAAGTATGCCAGTTGAGAAACATCTTATCAGTTAGCTGTTCTCTTACTTCTCCGCTTCTTGATACTAATTAAGATACATTTACTGCTCACCAGAGTTTCTACATAGAGCAGCTGATCTTACTCTAGTGCCATCTGCTGCTATCGCAAAGGATCTGGAAGCTTATAAGGTAACATCAGGTAATAGGAAGAAACTTGAACTAGTCAATGGCTCTCCAATAATGATTTTGTTATTAATGATCGGATAAAGAAAAAGAAAATATCCATCTTCTCTGTTCTGTCAAAGCTATTGTTTTGCTGGATTCAGATGCTTTACCTATTAAAGCATATAAGTTGGTCACTCTTTTTCTTTCATTGTCAGCAAACAAAATACGTGTGTGGAACAAGGGTGTTGATTCAGTGAGCTTCCACCCCCAATATCGGTCTCATGAAATGCGAGTGAGACTAAGGTAGGATCTTTTATCTGAAAATTTGATCCAGTATGAAGCAATCATTAGTATGTGCTGATTATTCTTTCTTCTTTTCTCCTGCTGTTATTCACAATAAGTGATGGAGAACCTGATAAACCATTGATAGTCCATGTTGGACGAATTGGAGTTGAGAAGAGTTTGGATTTCCTCAAAAGGTACAACTCTTCCTTCAATAGTATACAACAACGATTATTATGCCTCAGTCTCAAACAATTGTCTATATGATTCCTCACTGTTCATGTTCACCATTTAAATTCATCTCAGGGCAGCATTACAAAATAATCGTCCTTCATCAATATGGGGGAAATGTATCAAGCAAATTATGTGCTTGTCAAGTTAATATGTCGATAACTTGCACATGACATTTGCAAATGGTTTTGAAACAGGGTCATGGATAGACTTCCAGGTGCTCGGATAGCTTTTATTGGAGATGGGCCATACAGGTGAGTTACGATGATTGTTTGGCTTCTTTATTTCTGGAACATAAGCCGGAATGTTTTGTGTTCTTTGCAAAGAAAGTCACCAAATCTTGTTTCTTGTACCATAATCAATGTTCAGTCTACGAATTTGTGTGGATGACAGTTTTAGAGCATGCTAAGACGTGTTGGACCCTTCAGGAGTTATTTACCTGTTCTTAATAGTATCGCCAGAATGGTTACTTAGGTTGTGCGGTAGAAAATTCAAAGGAGACTTCCAATTTTTAGAAATGGCATGCTTACCGTAAAAATCGTACCTGAAACTTCCTGTGTCAAAAATCTGATAGTAATATTTTAAGTTTTTAACGTATAGGGGATTCCTCAATTTATAATGGTACAGCAACTAGTATATGTCACTTTTGGGTTAATTGGTTGGGATTTCTCAGTTTGTTAAGGATTACATGTGTTAATTAATTGGATGCGATAGATAACACGAGTAAGAAGTAGACTTCAGCACATTATTCAGTCACTTTGACTGGTCCTCTGTAGATACTTGATGTGCGATCATTATATAGGTGAAATTTCATTTTCTGGTATTTTCCTTGTCAAAAGTGAATAATCTACCTTCTTGGCAGGAATAGTAATTAAATATTGCTGAGACTCTTACAATTCGACGCCAGCAGCTTTTTCTGATAAGACTTGGCTGTTTGCTTGCAAGAATCTATTGTCAAATGTCCCCCTGGGCTCTGGTTTGACGGTAAAGGTAGCA
>JAJOOR010032339.1:0-10324 GCA_036250505.1 Solanum acaule | reverse complement strand
TTAGGTTATAATGTTACATCAGATGAATCTGAATCTATCTTTTTTACACACCAAAATATGGCAACCCATTCTCTTCTTTTTCAAGTGCCAAAAAGAATCCACCTATCTGCTTTGCTATTTCCATTGTCAATCCTTTTTATCATTAGAATGTGCACAGCATTGCCCTACCTTATCATTTTGAATGTGGTCTTCTATTCATGCAAGCATGTACACTTTGAACGCGTTTCCGATAGTGCCTGAAAACAATTCAAGAAAATGTAGTCATTGTATGTATTGAAGTGAGAAATTTGAACAGAAGGAATCCCCTTTTGTTGCTCATTGTGATTAGTTTTGGGATATACCTTGACTTGTGTCTCTAGTTCTTTGATGTAGTCAGCGGCAAAGTCCAACATATCCGACGTGTTTGTTTGCTGCAAAGAAATTGAAATTGGAAAACAAGAAAAAGAAAAGAATGTTGACGCACTCATGTTGGATCTTCCAGAAATGCACTGCTTTTGGATGATCCGACATGCACCCGTGGGCCTTTTTGAAGAGTCCGAGCAACATTCATATTTTGGGCACCGTAAGTTAAGATTACCTTATCCATATTGGGGACAAGCTCTTGCAGCTTCCTCATTCTTTCGCTTATTCGTGTTCTTCTTACCTAAGATAAGTAACAATTGAAACAGTACTTGCTTAGCCTATCTTTCAGGGATAAAAAGACAACTTGATTTAACTGATTTGTGATCTAGATTGAATATAAGAGAACTAGATTTTTTCTAGTGTGAGTTGTGTACCCTTTCGGCGATGCTACGAGGATGAGTGGCACAGCCTCTCTTTGCTCTGACTTTACATGGTACTGAATCTTGCAAGAGCTTCTCCATGGCGGATAACTCCGCTGAGGTTTGAGGTAAACTCAAATGAGACAATAGAGTGGGAGGACGAGCTCGACCTTCACTACTCTGATTACCAAAACCACGTATGCATGAGATTAATCAGGCATAAAGAAACCATCAATAATAACAACAACGACAATGACTACTACTACTACTACTCAATCCCAAACTAATTAAGTAGGTCATATGAATATGCAATTTTTTAGACCTGTTACATTCCAATACAGGCGGTAAAAGAATGACAAATGTGATTTTAAGAAAAATACCTGATTATCAGATGCATTTACATTGGAGAATGACCCGGCCTCATCATCTTCTGGTACTTGTAGGAAATCATCAGTCAAAATTTGTGAATCATCCCAAGAAGGCATGGGGAAACCTGCCATGTAACTCTCATCACTTTTATGGCCTTTACCAAAACTTTCATCGCCTTGTCTGCTCTCTTCTATGCTTTTAGCTCCAAATTCAGAGATTGGAGCTAATAGCTCCGAAGAAGTAGGTTGTCCGGATGGGAGAGCCGTTTGACTACTAAACCTGCTTGGATTGGAAAATGATGCTTCTCCAGCAGCATTAGTACCACTACCAGCTCCATAACTCCCTATGCCACCATATTCTGTCAATTGCTGAAAAAGATTTAGTAACAAACTCAAAACACTAATGTCAGATCAAAACAATGGAAATGATCACAAACTTAGTAGCCCTGGTTGGCTACCTGACTTTTCACCTTATTGGTGAGGATTCGATTCTCCACCTTGTAATCCCCTCCCCCATTTTCTAAAAAAGAAAAACATCCCAAGAGAACCTACTTTTTCTTTCTGCCCTTGCCAAAGTATAATATAAGAATATCTCAGCAAAACAATAGTCTATGTTGTTCTTCTAGCTAATATCTACAAAGTTCATAAGGGAAGACTTGCATAGATATGATATCACTACCAATAAGATTTTCGTCTGCACAAAACAGTTGATGAGTAGTTCGTGGCAAAAATTGATGACACGCCTCGTTTCTCTTCTAAAACTAATTTAGCTATCTCCAATGACTATGGCATGTATGCATATGTAATTTATTTTCTAGGAGCAAAGCTTAAAATAGAATCTTGGTTCAATCCACACAATGCAAAATTCAAAATAAACATTTAAACGAGCTTAAAATGAATCTCCTCGTAAAAACAAAAGCATTCCCCTCATCTGAATGTAGCCCATTAGTCAAGATAATAAGAATAATCAATACCAAAGATATTTAACCAAGACAATGCATACCATTTTCAATATTGACTTGTGCAAAGAATCCAGCAGGCGAACTGTTATAACGAGTAAGATTTGAGTTACTACTACCAGTACCAAATCCACCATCCATTTTCGTCTGGTTCAAACGATTATATCTGCCAAAGTTATCCATTCCTGAAGTAAAATCTGTTGAATTGTGATTTTGTTGAGCTTGAGTTTGATAATTCATCTGTGAAGTCAAAGAATAATCACTATTCTGCTGAGTAATTTCTTGTTTCACAGGTGCAATGAACTGTGAATTCTGACTCTGTTGTTCTTGGCATTGGTAATTCATTTGCTGCTGTTGAGCTTCGTGTTCTTGTTTCATAGGAGCTACAACTTCAGATCTAACATCCATATTGCTCATGGGATTTTGTTGAATTTGCTGAGTATCATCAATTAGGCCATCCAGATTCGAATCTTGGGGACCAATATTAGCTACAAATCTATCAAAAACTTGTTTTATACCACTATTCGAAGTGCGAGGATTGAGCAACTGATCAAAATCATCTCTTGCATAACCACAATTCCCACTCCCACCAGAAACATCAGCTGGATTATTACTACTCAATAAGCTGGTAAAATAAGAACTTGGTGCGGATCGATATCGAGTTAAACCAGAAGTCATCTGTTGCTGCTGATGACTTCTCTCATCCATACTTTTCTCACTTCAAACACCTAAAAGAATTCTCCTTTATCAAGACAACAACTACTACTACTACGCCTCAATCTCAAACAAGTTTGAAATCAGTTATCTGAATCCTCACTATCCGTGTCGCTCCATTTAAGAATTCTCCCTTCACACACCCAAAAGAATGTTTTTTCATCAGAAAAAAAGAACAAAATGACACTGTATGCAGCTCAGATCCACAGCCTAGAATACCAAATATTAAATTACAGAAAATCTAAAAAAAAAACTTTTTAATAATGTCTATACATAAAGTAGTGTTACCTACCAGCTTTAAATCTTGAATCCCCTTGTGTATACAACAAATACCAAAGCCATTCTCAATTCCATCAAAAAAATCAAAACCTCAAACCTCAAAATTCTCTTTCAAACCTTTTATCAAACAAATAGTAAACTTTTCAAGAACCCCATAAACAAAAAACCCAAAAGCTCAAATCTTTCAACTATGTGAGCAAAATTAAAAGACACCCACTAAAATTCAAGAATCAAGAACACAAATTCATATGCAAAATAGTACTAAAATTATAGCTAAGAATTGAAAAAAAAAGTGAGCTAAAAAGCAACAGAAACAAGAACAAGTTAAGTTTATCAGAAAAGGGATAAGATTGAAAATGAAATTAGCCACTACTATATATATAAAAAAATGATTCTTGACACTAAAAATACAAACAGCAAAAAAACAGAGTACATTAAAAGCAATTTGCTGATTATTTTTTTTCAATTTTTTTGCTTTGAGAAAATGGATATGGTGGTGGCAGTAGGAGGAGGAAGAAGAAATATACCCCTGGTGGGGGTGGGGGTTGGGGGTAGGGGGTGTAAGGGGAAAAAAGTACAGAGCCAATGAGAACAGCAGCAACAGAGAGATCTGGGATGTTATTTTTGTTATATTCTATTTTTAGCACTATATATGATGAAGTATTTATTGTATATATTTGTTTTAACATATTAATTGTAACCTTATTTAATTAATTTGGAGATATTTCTTGTTGTGAAATGAATAGGATTCCTCGACTTTTAACTGGAGATCTCGAGTTTTCCGAGATTTCGAGTTTGAGTTTGCAAATTTCTCATCTTTTAACTAGAGATTTCAAGTTTGAGTTCGCTAATTTCTCAATTTTTAGTTAGAAATCTCAAGTTTGAGTTCGCAAATTCCTTGGCTTTTAACAAGTTCGAGTTCTACAAATGAAAAAAATATATAAAAGAGAGTGCTTCTTTTCTTTAATGAATCTTATAATGACGTGAATTTGAATTAGACAAAGATTCAATGGGATATCGAATGCGAGATAAAAAAAAATGTTGGGCTTTATTGTTTTTTTGCAAAAGCTTTATTGAGAATTTTTAAGGAAAGTTTATTTTTCTTTTTAACTTTCTAAAGTAAACTTTAAATAGACAGAAGCTAAATATAATATATTTTTTTTGATGACCAAACTAAATATAAATTTTAAAAAATTACAATATTGTATGACTAAAAAGATTGTGATGGAAGAAAAAAATATTTGATTCTTCAAATAATTATATTATAATAATATATAATAGGGAAAGTAGTTAATTTATCATTTATTTATTTATTATTTTAAAGGAGAATAATTCGTAATTTAAATAATTTTTTCTATGTACAAATTTTGGACCACATTTTTAGTTGACCCCTAAGCCCTCAAAAGGGAAAAGAAAGAAACAAATCCTTGTAGTTTTAGGGAAATTATTTTTGACTGAATGAAGTTGAAAGAATTGACAAATCAGGATATTTTAACTGAAAAACAGTTGAATTATAAATAGAATTTAAGAGAAATCCATTTAGAAGGTTGTTTCTTGATTGAGCATGTTTATATCTCTATATATTTTGTGGATTATTATACTGAATCAAAATTTATTAAAGATCGAAATAAATGATTGCAGGTCCTTAAAATAACAAAACAATGAAACTAATTAAGTTCAAACTATGATTTAAGGTGGTGAGAATAATTAGCGTACTTGAAAAAAAAACAAACTTTTTATTTATTAAAAAATAGATTAACTTTTTAATTAAAAAAATGATCTGTCGAGGCAACCAAGTACACAGGTGTATACTCAGTGATTGGCTTAAATAAAATATTACTAATTAATTAATATTTAATCATCTGCGCTGAATAAACTAAACAGTCCATTAATTACAAGGTAGATTTGGTAATCTATTAAAGTATATAAAGTATGATAATGACAACTATAATAAGAATTAAACTCCTTTAATATCGGAGATTAGAGTTGGAAGTAAGCTACTTTTTTTCTTAATTAATTCCTTATGGTTTTGTCTTTATTTGGCATGTTAATTAAAACCAGTTAAATTTACGAGGTGCACAAAAATAAAAAATAATATATATATATATATAAAAAAACTTTTGAGAAAGACAACTCATCAATCGATTTGATCTGAACTCTTAAAAATGAGATAATTTCGATAATGAATAGCAAGATTTTAGTATTTTTCTCTATCGCTTTAAAATATTCACCCGATTGAACTTGTCAAATCAAACTTTCAATATCGTAACACAGTATATGTCCTAATTGTTGTCCTTCATAACGTATTTAAAACATTAACACCTCATAGGGAGCTTGACTTTTGCTTTTAAATTATTTTTTTTTAGAAAGTTTGACTATTTAGCCCAACATTTTGGAGGATAGGAACTAAATGCTTCATTAATAATTGTGACCTAATTTCTTATTTACCCTCAAAACTCATTATCAAGTTATAATCGAGTTGAAATTGAAATGGATTAAGAGAAGAAACATATTTAGACGATATAATTGACCTATAAATTAGACATTGAGATCGATCAAAGTTAGTCAATTAACTAAAAGAGACGATAAAAAATTCATTTTTAACCCTATATTATATCATACATTTGTCATCAATAACGGGACACAATTTTCATCACCTAAAGAATTCACTGTCTACTGAAGTAGGGGAATCTTTTTAATTTTTTTTTAAAACAATCAAAAAAAAAAAAAAACTTCAATATTGTCACCAAGAAGCAACTACTACCAATTTTTCAATACCAAAAGAAATATCATGAACTTAATTATATCCATGATTGAAGATAAATAAAGAGAAATGATAATCATATATATGTAGGGTATATACGTTGAAATAAATTAATATATTAGTCAAATTAATAGCTGTATTTTTTGTTTTGTTAGGATAAATTAATTGACGATCCGATAATTTTTGAATCCTTATGTAACACATATTACTTATAAAAGATTTTTTTTCAACAAAAAATGTGAATTAGGAAAGATTAGTCGGTGAAATATGAAGACTTTTTTGTATACCTATTATTACAGTGTGTTCTAGGGGTGTGCATTCAATTTTACGGATTGATTTTATTTTTGTACATTCGGTTTGAATTTATCGATTTTTGGTTTTAAAGAAGTGTAATCCAATTCGAACCAAAATAAATTTTGTTTGATTTGTTTTTTTCTCTTTTCGGTTTGATTATATATATATATATATATATAATATTTTTTGTTTAACGTAACTAATTAAATAAGTGTGTTTGATATATCATTAACTGCCTAATTCCCAAAATTAAATAATAGTATTCCAAATTATTACTATCCTTTTCCTTTTTCAAAAGAAATATATATATATATAATATTTTTTGTTTAACGTAACTAATTAAATAAATGTGTTTGATATATCATTAACTGCCTAATTCCCAAAATTAAATAATAGTATTCCAAATTATTACTATCCTTTTCCTTTTTCAAAAGAAAAGGTGTTGGTGGATTGGTCGAGCACGGATCTCCTAAATGGGTTGTTTCAAATTTGAAATTCATTCCATGCTTCTCGGTTGAGTTCGTCGTACGAGACTCATCAAGTATGATTTATTTCTCTTATATAATTTACGGATAATTGCATTGGAGTGAAATTTCCTGCACACCCAAAGAATAGCATTTGCAATTATTCAAGTTTTTTGTGTGTGTTAGCCCATGAATATTTTGGTGATATGGCTTTTAGACGATTTCTTTGAAAAACCTTTACGAAATCCTCCGTAGGGAGTTGGGGGAGAAGTACGTACATTATCACCATTTTTAGTGTCTATTTTGGGTATTTAAGGGCCAATTTAAAGAAAATAGACAATTTTTTCAATTTTTCGTGTGTGTTAGCCTATGAATATTTTGGTGATACGGCTTCCTGGCGATTTCTTTATGAAACTTTTATGGAACCCTCCGTAGGGAGTTGGGGGAGCAGTACGTACAATCTCACCGTTTTGGGAGTCCATTTAGGGGGGAATTTACAGGAATTAGGCAATTTTCATGTGTGTTAGTGTCTGGATTTTTTGGTGATATGACTTTCGGACAATTTTGTTGTGAAACCTTTATGGAACCCTCGGTAGGGAGTTGGGGGAGAAATATGTAAGGTCTCACCATTTTCAGAGTCCATTTTAGGAATTTAGGGTCAATTTACAAGAATTAGACAATTTTTTCAGTTTTTTGTGTGTGTTAGACCATGAATATTTTGGGTGATATGAATTCCAGACGAATTCTTTACGAAACTTTTACGGAACTATCCGTAGGGAGTTGGGGGAGTAGTACGTACAATCTCACATTTTCAAAGTCCATTTTGGGCATTTAGGGGGTAATTTACATGAATTAGGCGATTTTCTCAATTTGTCGTGTGTTAACCCATGAATATTTTGGTGATATAGCTTTTGAACGATTTTTCTTGTGAAATCTTTATGGAACCCTCCGTTGGGAGTTGGGGGAGCAGTATGTATAGTCTCACCATTTTCAGAGTCCCTTTTGAGCATTTAAGGGGCAGTTTACAAGAATTAGACGATTTTCTCAGTTTTTTGTGTGTTATCCCATGAATATTTTGGTGATATGCCTTTCAGATGATTTCTTTGTGAAACCTTTATGGAACCCTACGTAGGGAGTTGGGGGAGTAGTATGTATAGTCTCACCATTTTCAGAGTCCCTTTTGGGCATTTAGGGGGCAATTTACAAGAATTAGACAATTTTCTCAGTTTTTTGTGTGTAATATCCCATGAATATTTTGGTGATATGGCTTCCAGACGATTTTTTTTTGCGAAACCTTTATGGAAACCTCCGTAGGGAGTTGGGGAGCAATACGTACAGTCTCACTATTTTCGGAGCCCATTTTGGGTATTTAGAGGAAATTAACAGGAGTTAGGCGATTTTCTCAAATTTTTGTGTGTTAGCCCATGAATAGTTTGATGATATGGCTTCCTGACGATTTCTTTGTGAAACCTTTATGGAACCCTCCACAGGGTATTGGGGGAGTAGTACGTACAATCTCATCAATTTAAGAGTCCATTTTGGGCATTCAGGGGAAATTTACAGGAATTAGATGATTTTCTCAGCTTTTTTTGTGTGTTAGCCCATGAATATTTTGGTGTATGGCTTCCAGAAGATTTCTTTGTCAAACCTTTATGGACCCTCCGTAGGGAGTTAGGGGAGCAGTACGTATAGTCTCACCATTTTCAGAGTCCATTTTGGGTATTTAGGGGGCAATTTACAGGAATTAGGCGATTTTCTCAATTTTTCGTGTGTGTTGTTAGCCCATGCATATTTTGGTGATATAGCTTATGGATGATTTTTTTGTGAAACCGTTATGGATCCCTCCATAGGGAGTTGGGGGAGCAATACGTACAGTCTCACCATTTTCATAGTCTCTTTTGGGCATTTAGGGGGTAATTTACAAGAATTAGACGATTTTCTAAGTTTTTGTGTGTGTTTGCCTATGAGTATTTTGGTGATATGGCTTCCGAACGATTTCTCTGCGGAACCTTTATGGAACCCTCTGTGGGGAGATGGGGGAGCAGTATGTACAGTCTCGTTATTTTCGGAGTCCATTTTGGATATTTAGGGACTAATTTAAAGGAATTAGGCGATTTTCTTTTTTTTGTGTGTAACGCCCATGAATATTTTGGTGATTTCGTTATTTTAGCAGCAACAACTACAGATGCAAGAAGCGCTTCTTTTATGAAAAATTTAAAAACATCGAACTAAACTACGACTTATAAATACGTAGATAAGACGTTAGTGGACCAACTAATTTTATTTTTTTTTTAAAAAAAAAGTAAAGAAAAACTAGTAGCAATGAGACATTAAAGTACGTTATGTGAGGTCCCTATCAATGTTACAATCCAAAAATTAAATAATAGAATTAGGAGTAATATCTATTTCTTGTGAAGAAGATCTTTATATGGTTCATATATATTTTTGACGTTTCAAAAAAAGCTGAACATATCACTTTTGTTTTTAACGATAATGTTAACTTTTAAAATAAAAAATATCTTTTAGAGAATAAATTACAAACCACAACATGTTTCACCTGAACCTAATGGAAAAATAAATACATCTTTCATTTTCATCTATATGAGGTTCAAATTCCTGCGGAGATAGAAATATTAGGTGATTCTTTCGATATGTCTAAATTTTAGTGGATAGAGTTAGCTAATACTTGTATCGATAAGATGTAGCAGTATGTTTTTAGAATGTTTTCATTGTGTATTGCCAGTATATTGTATATATTTATATTGGTTGAGTCAAAATTCTAATAGAATGGCTAGGAATTAAAGAGACAAATCTCATTATAAAATGTGCCAAAAATCAATAATGCAAAGATTTTTCTACTTTTGGAATTTATCCCCACCAAATCTATTTTGCTTTACACTAATAGCAAAAGATAATAGAGTTTACACTGTAGCCACATTATAATGGACTTTATTAATCTAATTATGGGATGCCCTTAAGAAATTACACTTGCAGGCATAGCTCACAAAATTCTTTAGACCATAGTCTAATATTTTCTCATAAAATTCTCATGCATGCTTAAAAAGAATCTTTAGACCGTAATCTAAAAAGTTCATATGTTGCAAGAGAAGTAAAAATGCATAATACGTTAGATAGACATCTTACAGATCTCAACTGGCACTGGCAACTGAATACTCCAAAAGATAATAGAGTTTACACTGTAGCCACATTATAATGGGCTTTATTAATCTAATTATGGGATGCCCTTAAGAAATTACACTTGCAGACATAGCTCACAAAATTCTTTAGACCATAGTCTAATATTTTCTCATAAAATTCTCATGCATGCTTAAAAAGAATCTTTAGACCGTAATCTAAAAAGTTCATATGTTGCAAGAGAAGTAAAAATGCATAATACGTTAGATAGACATCTTACAGATCTCAACTGGCACTGGCAACTGAATACTCCAAAAGATAATAGAGTTTACACTGTAGCCACATTATAATGGGCTTTATTAATCTAATTATGGGATGCCCTTAAGAAATTACACTTGCAGACATAGCTCACAAAATTCTTTAGACCATAGTCTAATATTTTCTCATAAAATTCTCATGCATGCTTAAAAAGAATCTTTAGACCGTAATCTAAAAAGTTCATATGTTGCAAGAGAAGTAAAAATGCATAATACGTTAGATAGACATCTTACAGATCTCAACTGGCACTGGCAACTGAATACTCCAA
>JAJOOR010032337.1:0-11089 GCA_036250505.1 Solanum acaule | reverse complement strand
TTTTATTGTGCAGGAGAGGGAAGATGGTGGAGGCAGAGGCCGATTTAAGTCACATTCTAATGCTCCTGTTCGGATATCTGACAGAGAGAAAAAGGCTCCACTGAAGACATAGTTTAATCAGAAGGTGAAGCTTTTATTTATGTGCTAATCGTTGAGACATCAATTTTTGATCGGAGAGTATATTGCAGGAAAGTAATTAGCTATTCTAGAGGTTTCTTCAGCTCTAAGGTGTGAAGCTAATCATAATTATGATATCAACACTATGCAGTGTAAAAAAATATGGACATATGCCTTCCCTCCGAAGGGTAAGGTCTGTGTAGATCCTATCCTACCCAGACCCCACTTGTGGGATTGCACTGGGTATGCTGTTGTTGCCTTCCCTCCGAAGGCAAGATGTGCTGTTTAGAGTTTCCATCTGTAACCCGTTATTGGAACTTTAGATGTCAGCTTCCAACTGGCAGTACGTCTTTGTGAGAACTAATGTGGTTGAAATGGTAGAGGCCTGAGGGAACTTTTGATACCCAAAATGTTTCTTGCGTATCGAAAATAAGTAAGAAATTCACTTATTTTTCTTAAAAAAAATTTCCAAGCTTTCATACCGAACACACCCTTAGTTTTAACAGTGGAATTTTGGTCATGATTCATTACTATCGTTACAATTTTTTTTTCTTTTCCTTTCTGTCTCTTTTTTTCATGTTACCTTGGTTGGTAATAATCTCAATAATGAATATGGTTTGTTGTTAAGGATCAATTTTGATTAGTGTGGAAGTGGCCTAATGTCCAATCCATGTTGTCATATCTCAGTCGTTTCTAATTTACTTTAGTTCTTAGAGTGAATTAAAGAGGAAAGAAGACACAACAGTAGGGGTGTGTAAAAATAGAACCGACCAATAAATCGAACCGAAAAAAGTATTATTGGTTTATTGTTATTGGGTTAACGGTTTCTTAATGGTTTTATAAAAAAAAATTATCGGGTTAGTGGTTCGGTATTGGTTTTCAATATTGGGTTATTGGGTAAACCAATAACCCATTAAGAGTTAAGACTATAGTAATTTACTACTTTTACATATACATACATATTAGTAAATATTAATCTCTATATCTTAATAGTATGTCTTTGTCATTTAGCCATCAATTCATGCTTCTCTGTGACTTTGAGTTCACAACTTTACATTATACAAATGTATAGTTCTTTTCATGTTTGTTATTATTATTTCTATTTTATGAGCTTTTGTAAAGTTACATTATTGTTTTGTTGTGTCAAATTTATTAGAGAAATCATATATTTATTTTATAAACATTTTCTTATTGGTTAAACCGAAAACCGAACCGTTAAGGACCAAAACCGATAAACCGATAAACTGAATCGATAATACATAAAACCAAATCGAACCGACCGATGCACACCCCTACACAACAGTGACATTGTTGTTTTCGTTTTAGAAAGAGATATTCTAATCTAATGATAAATTAAACCCACGTTGTATGTACCAAGTTTTAGATGTATGCCTAACACTGAACTCCCTCCGTTCGCTTATATTCGGTAGTATTAAATAAAATGATTTATTATATTTTTCTTTAAATATATTAAATTTAATATTTGAGGAATTATTATAGTTAATAATAAGAATAAATTAGGAATTATGTGATAAATTACATATTGTTTTTTCAAATTGGACAAGTAAAAATGGACGGAGAGAGAAGTGTTCATAATAATGACAAGATATAATAGTAGTATTGTCTTTCTACCATTTCAATGGACTCCGCGATCTTCACACTCTCTTATTTAAGGTCATGTCCTCAAGAAGCTCAAGAGGCGTTATGTTCTGTCTAATCAACCTCTCACACTGGGACATCTATACTTTTTCTTTTTACATGTCCAAACCATCTCAACCTCACTCCACTTATTTGCCTCCCCCCAAAAAAAAATATAGGCTACTTCCAACTTGTCCTAGATATCTTAACTCCTAATCTTATCTCTCTAATATGTCCACACATCTACCTCACCATCCTTATTTCTACAACTTTCATTTTTTGAACATGGGAGTTATTGACTCACCAACATATATACCACAACATACAATTAATATAGTCTGTCTAACCATAGCCTTGTAGAACTTACCTTTAAGTTTAGGTGCAGGTACCTTCTTATCACACAAGACTTTAGAGATGAACTTATATTTCGCCCATCTAATGTGTGACATCATTGTCGATCTCCCCATTATCTTGAGTTAAAGGCTCAAGATACTTCAAACATTCTTTCTTAGGGATGACTTGAGTATCAAGCGTCACTTCCACAGTAACCTCCTATGTTGCATCACTGAACTTGCACTCAAAGTATTCAGTGTTGGTCCTTCTCAGCTTGAACCTTTTAGACTCCATAGTTTGCCTCTAGACCCCAACCTAGCGGATTAACTCTATTGCGAGTCTCGCTAGTTAGTACTATGTCATGCGAATGCCATACATATTCATGACACTTCACCTTGTATATACCGCGCCAATTCATCCATCACCAAAGTAAATAGAAACGGGATAAGACTCGATTCTTAGTGTAACCCCATCATGACCGAAAAGTGTGCTAAGTAACTTCTAACTATCCTCACTTGATCTTAGATCCATCATAACTGCTCTACTATAAGCTATAAATATACCTCTGACATCTAAGCATCTCCATAAAAACTCTCTTGAAACTGCCCCCAAGGCCTAGCTCAAGTGGCAAAAGGTGGAGGATTTGTGGCTTAGGTCGCGGTTCAAGCCCCACACCATGCAAAGCGAAGCCTGGTATTTAAGTGGAGAAGGGTAGAGGGGCGGGCCCATTATCCACCGAGTTTAGAAGGCTGTGATTGGTCCAAAGGGCGGGTCACAGACGGATTTCTCGGTTATCAAAAAAAAAAAAAACTCTCTTGAAACTTTATCATAAGCCATTTCTAGGTCAATAAACATCATATTTTATATTTATATTTGATATATTTAATGACATATTTGGTTGAGTGATTTTATTGATATAAAAATCTAAGTTGAGTGATTTTATTGATACAAAATAAAGTTCAATGACTTTATTAGATAAATTATCAAAGTTGAATGACTTTTTGAGATATTAACTCATCCGAACACACTAAATGCCAACATTTGGTTTTCCCTTTGCATTATGAGCATTGAGTGCTAAATGTTGAGTAAGTAGAGAAAATAGTGTAATTAATTAGGTATGGAAGATGTTGCAACTTGCAACTAAGGAGATTCAACCAATACCATGCAACCAATAGAATTATAGTAGAAGTCATTCAAGCAACATGTCATTTTTTTTTCAAATAATGAAGGAAAAAAGTGGTGATAATATGATGTATGGTCTAATTTTTCAAGAAATAAATCAAACAAAAACAAACATGTCAGTCCAATAAAATCAAATAATAGTATAGTCTGTTGGTGGGATGGTTTGTGACTTTGTGTACTAAATGAATTGAACTTATTGTTAGTGTGGTGATTATGGCTTCATCTCTTTTTTTGTTGTTTCCTTTTGTTCTTTCACAAGCATTGTTCCTTAAACTAGCTTAGATTAAGACAAGTTTAAGCCACATGTTATATACTTTGTTGATTTGTCTGATTAATTTTTTCTATGCAACCCATGGGCCATGGGGTCCAATACTAGAACAAAAATCTAAAGCCATGGTCTCCATGCATGCCAATCACATCTTTACATTCACGTAGACAATTTATTAAAATGCAAACACCACTTTATAATACTTCTCAAATATCATAGCAAATGATGAAGAATATTTCAGTGTTTATTGTTGGGATTATGAGTATATTTACTTAATCTACTAACAATATAAATTAAATTAGATTGAGTATAGTGATGGAATTAAAATCACAGGGCCATGATGTCATGCAGAAACTAATAAGGGAAAAGGTATAAATATACTACTGAACTTGTTCCAAAAAGTCAGTCACATATTTAAACCATGTTGATCTATTTCATACATATATTATTTAAAATAAAATTTATTTATCCCCTAAAATTGATGTGGCAAAAAAATAATAAATAAACGTGTTTAGTAAAAAATTATAAAGTAAAAAAATCAATCAAAATCATTTTTCCACCACCATCTTCACCCCCACCCCCACCCCCACCTCCACCCCACACCTCTTGCTCTTCACAATCCACTCATGTCTTTTTCTTGTTCATTTTTTAAAATATTTTTTTATCACCTTTCATATCCAATTTCCTATCCGATTTTTCTCTTCGACTTTGTTGGTCATTGATAAAATTGATGATTGAGTTTACAAAATAAAATATAATGATGGATTTATTGGTGGTGGGTGACAAAAAAAAAGAGAATTGAAGGTGGTGAAGAAAAAAAATCAATATTGATAATGGTGGCGGTGATATTTGGTGGGTGGTTTGTACCTTTTGATGTTGATCGATGATGTGATCTTGGTGTTGAGTGTTGAATTTTGTGGTGGTTCTTTACAATTTTGTGGAGACGATGGTGATAGTGTGATTGTATGGTTGGTTTGATCGTAGGTAGTGAAATTTGTGGCAACTATTTTATTTTTTGATGGTGAAATATATGAATTTGGTACTGATATTGTGGCAATAATAGTAGTTCCATGGTAGTGTTCATTGAAGATGAAGCAATTGAATGACATGAATATTTTTTTTCAAAATCTAACGTGACATCTGATGTGGCATTGAGATGACATTGTTGTGACAGGAGTGTAATACACCTTCCATTGTGAGAGTGATTTTATACATCTCTAGGGGTAAATAAATTCACTTTTGAGTAGTACAAATATGTAATAGGTCGTCATGATAGTTTTAGCGTGTAACTGATTTTTCAGAACAAGTTCAAGAGTGAATTTATGCATTTTCCCAACTAATAATTACAAATCTTAATGACGATAAATTAGGCGACAAATTAAGAAAAACTTTACAAAAAAATAATATTTATTATGATTTGATCAAGTGACCTACATATATATATTGAAAAAACGTAAAATCAAATAAGAGAACAAGAATAATCTCTCTCTAAACAAAATTCTTTTATGTATGACTATATTGTGGATATTACTTATAAGATCTTCCATTTACAAAAATTCAAATCTTCACGTGACATTCAAATATTTCTCATGCACCTCAATTGTGTGGAGTCACGGAGTGTGCCATGTAAGACAAAATGTGTACAAAATTAAAAAAAAAATTAAGTTCAAGGAGATAATAGAACCTTAATTTAGTTAAGATGTGTCTCAGGAATTTCGGTCATAGTTTAGGAGGATACTTGTGTCTTATCATTTTTTTTTCTCTTTTCTTCATGTTACCTTGTTCACAATAATCTCAATTTTGATCAGTGTGGAAGTGACCTTATGTCCAATCCATGTTGTGTCAGTTGCTTCTAATTTACTTAAGTTTTTGGGGTGAATTAAAAGGGAAAGAAGACAAAAGAGTGACATATTGTTGTTTTTTTATTTAAGAAAGAGATATTCTAATCAACAATAAATTGAAGGCTTAAGTCATTCATAATCTCAAAGCGGTCTTCATATTTCATTTTGATATTTTATTTAAAACTTGTTTCTATCAAACATTATCATTTATCACGTTTCAAAATAAATATTTATTAAACACTTTTAATTAACATGACAAGAGAAGATGCATATATATATTTCAGCGTGTGAGAAGTACTTTTAGCTAAAAAAAATAATTTATCGCTTTGTTTCTTAGTCATAACTTCTTCAAACACCATCACCATCCACCCTTCTGATCATTACTCCATTTTCCCCTCCCTCTCTCTTTTCTACCTGAAAAAGTTATATCTAAACTCATATAATTGTATCTAAATTTTTAAAAAAAAAATGAATCACCTCAATCTCCCTCCCTCCCATTTTTTGGTTGAATGATTATGTAGTTAATAGTTCATTGGTACATGAATTAAAGGGGAAGGAAGACACAACAGTGACATAATGTAGTTTTATTTAAGAAAGAGAGATTTTAATTTAACAATAAATTGAAGGTTTAAGTCATATACAATTTCTTAAAACTATTTCTATATTCCATTTTGACATCTTATAATTAATAGTTATTTTTAATGAATATTTATTAGATATCTTTTGCTAATATAACAAAGCAAATACAATATAGTATATTTAACATATGAACGTTACTTTTAATTAAATATTTTTTATTATCTCTTTCTTTTGTTGCCATAACTTCTTCCAACATCATCATCATTCGTGTTGTCGCTATCACCATTCACCCCCACCCACCCTTCTCATTTCTCTCTTTTCTTTAGTCACCTCACCCTCTCCCTCACCAAAATATATCGTTTTCATCTAAAAACACTATTACAATTTTCTCCTCCACTTCTTTAAATTGATTTGACAATCATTATCATCTTATTCACCGATAAATTATGAAAGCCCATATTATCATTATTCTATTTCTCCCTCCCACCATCTTTCTACTTGCAAAAGATTATATCTAAATTAAAATAATTCAAATCTAAAAAAAAATATCAAATCAACCCCCCCCCCCTCCCCCCGCCCCCCGGGCTTTTCGTTATGTCTCATTGGTACCTGAAATTAGAAGTGGTTCTTATAGAGTTCATGCATTGATTAAAATTTTTGTATATGTAGTTTGCAATTTTCAATTTTAAAAAAAAATAACAAAATATCAGAGTTACCACGAGTATATTACACATATTTTATATTTTTAGTGGATTATTGAAAAAAAGTTTAAATGATCCAAATTTGAATTGACAAAGTTGTTTAATAAGTACAAGGTCGGATTGAGATCTCCAAATATATATTAAGTGCTAAATAATATAGAGTAAAAAATATATGGTGGAATATATTAGGTATGGAAAATGTTGCAAGTTGCAACTAATTAATTAGGAAATTCAACGTGGCAATGCAAAAAATATTTCAGTCTGGTAAAAAATATAACAAGTGAATTATAGTGGAAATCATTTGAGCAACATGTCAATTTTTTAAATAATGAAATAAAAAAGTGGTAATAATATTACACTTACGTATCAATCAATCAAACAAAACGATGTATGGTCTAATTTCTGCAAGAAAGAAATCAAATAAAAACAAACTATCACTCTATCAGTCAAATAAATCAAATAATAGTATCGTCGGTTGGTAGGATGATTTGTGTATCAAATTATGAAGTTGAACTTATCGTTAGTGTGGTCATGTGATGGCTTCATCTCTTTGTTTTTGTTTCTTTTTGTACTTTAAAACTAGATTAATTAGATTATATGACAAGAAGCTACATGTTATATGCTTTGTTGATTTGTCTGATTAGTTTTTTTTTTTTCTCTCCAACCACGTTTTCTTAGATGACCACACTTTTACATTCACGTAAGTGATTTATTAAGATACAACTATCAATCATATATAATACCTCTTAAATATCTTAGCAAGTGATGTAGAACATTTTAATGTTCATTATTGAGATTATGAGTATATCAACTCAATCTAGGTTATATCATATATGTATAATAACTTAGAACCTAAGGTCCCAGGCCTATGTGTTGGTGTTTGGCCTAGTTAGTACTAAAAACTAGAAGGTTTTGCCTTGATGTCCTCTTCATATTTGTATTTCTCTCTTGATTAATGCACATGGTAGGGGTCATGCCGAATTCCTCACTACCTTAGGAAGTTACCTTGGGAGGTTGGATTATAATCTGAAAAAAAAAACTCAATTTACTAACAACATAAGTTATATTAGGTTATAATGTTAGGATTGAAATCATAAAACATCATGTGAAAGTTAAAAATTACAAATCTTAATGATGATAAATTAGACGATAAAAAAAACTATACTAAAATAACATAATATTTGTTATGGCTAGAAAAGGGACCAACATATATTGTAAACTTCCATGGAAGTGAAGAACTTAGCTAAGAATAGTCATATGGTTATTGTTGATGTCCTCTAACAATTTTTTTAAAATCTTTTTTGAACTTCTCTCTTTAGCATCATCATCATCAATACTATAACAGTGCTAGAACCAACAATAGTGTTAGGAACATAGGTTCATCAAGCAAACACAATCAATTAGAAGAAAATTTGTAATTCTTAAGATCAATGTTTAATATTATTTTCATCCAAAGCCTCAAGCTTTGATAAATTAGGCGGAACTCTTTTTTAAAGAACTGATGATATTTTTTTTACTGAAAATTAAATAGCACCGATTATGAACTCGAAAAGAAAAGAGCACCGTCTACTCATACTGTCACACTGATAATGACTTTCACTTTCTAATTAAATAGAAAGGAAGAGGTCGGATCCACCTTTCACAAGAGTAGAAGTTGATACTCAACACTTGTATTTTATTCCCCATTATTTATTTCTTTGGCTTTCTAGAAATATCATAATAGACAAAAGAAATTCATGTATAGATCGGATACTAGCGTAGATAAATACTATCTGACTTGAATGATCGAATTCCATAAATAGTCATTTGATCAATATTGCAGGTATGAAATTGCTTTCAAATTCTTAGGAAAAATATTACTCCCTCAGTACCATTTCATGTGGCACACGTTCCTTTTTAGTTCTTCTAAAAAAGATTGTTACCTTAATATAATTAAAAACAATTTAAACTTTTAAATTCTTTTTTATCCTTAATGAAATGATTCTAAGCCATACAAATATCTAAGGATTGTTTTAGGCCACAAATTTCAAAAGTCTTTATTTTTTTCTTAAACACCATGTCAAGTCAAAAAGTGTCACATGAAATAGGACGGAGGGAGTACAATTTAACATTGACCATGAATAATTAAAAAATAGTAATAAATTATAACAAACATGTATCGTGGCTAGTCACTGTCTTGAAAATAATTCGATCCGATTTCGATACAAATCCTTAAAACCAGTCACTTCCTAATTAAGGTTCCACAACTCTTTCAAATACATGCACACTCATGGTTAGAAGCTTAGAGTTGTACAAATACAATTGCCCAAAAATTTACCAAGAAAGGAAGTTAATAAAGGAGACAATATTTATATCTATATATATGTTATCTCTCATACAAAGAAAGACATCAAAATATGTAAGTTTAGGAAATTCAACATTATGGTGGGTAAATAAACAACCCATAGGTTATGAACATAATAGTTGAATAATTCTCATTAAGACAATACCTTAAAATTCTACGCAATCAATTTTATACAATATGAATATGATAATTTTTACTTTTGCATCCTCATTCATTAATAACTAAAAATACCAACAACAATAATAATAATAATACAATTTTACAAATTTGTTTAGAGTTACATAAGCAAATTAATTACCATTTGCATCAATGGCTAGATAATTAGTACCAAGATTTGTTGCTTCATAGACAGGTAATTCCATTAATCCCATGGAAGAAAAGATATCAAGCTCAAACAAATCAGAACTTGCATAACTTGCACCTTCATCATCATCATCATCTTCATATTCTTCATGAACATAATTACTATTAATTCCATTTATAGCCTCCACATTTTGTTGGTCCTTGTCATAATTATTTTGTCCACATGGAGTACTAATGATATTTTTGCTTAAACTTAATCTAGAAAATGTAGAACAAGTTGATGCATTTGCTGATTTTATTTTTCTATCCTCATTATCATTTGAGGAATTTTTTGTTTTTTTTCCATTTGTAAAAAGTGAGTTCAAGAAACTTGATAGTCTACTTCCATGAGAAATAGGTTGTTTAGCTTTCTTAAAACCATCTTCATCATGTTTAGGTTTTTCCTTTGCTAGAGAAGAATCTGTTGAAAATTTAAATAGAGTTAGAGAATTTGTTTTACTAAATATAACTTGATATTGCCATAAAAAGATGATAAATAGGATAGGGAAATAAAAATTCATAGACGAGACCAACTGGCCTGGGACCAAATATTTCTATCAACTATTTTTTCTTTTTGTCTCGCCTGTCGAGGACCTATGTTTTTAAAATGAGCATACATGACTATTTATAAGCTTATATATTAAAAAAAAAAAAAAACCTTAAAGCTAAGCTACTAGCATAATTTAATTAAGCACTACTTTATTCTTGTTTTTGATTAACAAATTCTGAAGATTAGAACTATAGTCTAGCAACAAAATGAATAGGACAAAATTTGAATTATGAATTTAACTTTATATACATCAATAATGTACAAATTTAAAATCTAATACAATCGTATCATTCGAAATATATTTACATAATTTATCAGCAAAAAAATAAGTGAAATTTGTAATTTTGAAAATATTATTAACGAATGAATATTCGATGAATTTTTGACACCTTTTATCAGAAATTCCTTATTGACGAGCCAATTATTGATGGGACGCATTCTTTGGCAATTCACATTTTTTTAGTAATAAAATTATAAAGTGGATTAGCTACTCCAATAAGTAATAAAAAGTGACTTGATAAAATAGATGTGATTATATATGGACATATATACTCACCATAAAAGTTGAAGTCTTTGGGATATTGGTCATGCTTGTGAAACTTTTCTTGGTTAGTTGAAATACTAGTTCTAATTGGTTTTGGCCTATTATTAAAATAATAACTAGAAGAGCCACTGCTTGAAATAAAGTTTATTGATTTCTTCTCTTGGCCAGCATGGTCAATGAAGTGGAAAATAGGCCTATTATAAAAGGGTTTGACAAAGAGAGGGAAAGAGCATAGCATAATGAAATATGGATTTGGATACACAAGTAACACCTAAGAAGAGGAAGGGAGGAAAATAATTGTGAGTGAGTTTATTCTTCTTATTCCACTTTGGTCTTTATATCATCTCCCAAGTTCCTATTGGAAGGGTAAATGAGGAATAATGGAAAATGGATTCAAAAGTTGTTATTTTTTTATTTTTCTGTTTTTACTTTTAAATAGGTAAAATTATCTAATTAGACATATTCTACTATCATATATACAGATAGTAGCTATACTTTTAAATAATTATATATCTTACCATTATTTAAGAAGTTTCTATCATATATTATTGTAGAAGAGACATTCAGATACACATATCCTTAATTAATAACCTAAATTAGTAATTTGCGCATTAAACCACCCCAAATTAAGGCTTTCATGTTAATCAACT
>JAJOOR010032335.1:0-10820 GCA_036250505.1 Solanum acaule | reverse complement strand
TCAAACTATAGTATAACATTCCATCTTTGGTCACCACTTTCTTGGAACAAATGTTGCACTTGATCTCTGCATTCTCATGCTTAAAGATGAATTCAAACTATAGTATAACATTCCATCTTTGGTCACCACTTTCTTGGAACAAATGTTGCACTTGATCTCTGCATTCTCATGCTTAAAGATGAATTCAAACAAAAGCTCGTACAGTAGTGATTCATAATGAATTTGCATAGGGCGCAATAGTAGGCCCTGCTACGACCATTTTGGAATCTACCTTGGCAGCCCGGGCAATTGACATTCTCATTTTGATAATCCAAGTAGCAAGTTAACTTGAGAGGGTGTTGAGGATGAGACATATGTCGTATCTGGATGGAACCGAGAAGCAAGTCTTGTCGATAAAGTAATTGCATTCACTGCAAAAGTACCCTGTCAAATAATCAATGTTGCACAAGCTGCAAGTCGGGGGCATGACCAAGTTATATTCCTTGAGAGCATGGCGGTGTGAGAAATGTGTAACGTCCCCACACGGTTGACCTGTAAGTGTACTAGTAGGACGATTTATTGTCATCAGAGAGTTTGCAGCCTGTTTTGAAGTTTGCCCATAGAATGATTCTCCATTCCGTATTCTGATACAGCAGCACAATTGAAGTGACAGAGGTAATCATGCTCATGGTTGTAAAATAGCCAGCACCCGGAAGTGGGAACAACTTTAGCACAAATTGAGCAAATGAGAGTAGCAGCCTCACAATTTATTGGGAAAGAAAGGAACAGATGAAGCGGATATTTCACATTACGAGATAATACTATAGGTATTGAAGCACATTCAACATGAAGATTGAAATTGCACGACTCACAGCCATAGTATGACTGGAACAGAGAATGAACAAAATCATCATGACCACACGCAGCGCAATGAAACTGCTCATTGTTGTTTGCCAACTGAAACGGCCTTAGAATAAGAGTGTGGTCATAGCCGGGATGAAAATCAGGGTGAATTTCTCTAGGGAAGTTACTACACACCTCATGAAGGTAATAATCACAATGCTTCTCATAAGCATAAGCCCAACCAGAGATACTGATATTGCAAAAGGTGCAATTGATTCCTTCACTCTCTCGAAGGTGCAATCGAAGCAATGAATGACGATGGCTGAAGTGATTTAAGACAACGTCACCAGGAGGAGTACTATCTGATACATCAGCAAAAGCAGCTCGTAGTAACTGACTCATTCGCAATGACTGCCCTCTTCTCCGGGCGCCATTGGGATCAGTTACCTTGTAAACTTCACTCATTCTCAATTTTTACTGAAACTTCCTTGTGGATACAAACTGTTTATGTACAAATATACAGATTTTTTGCAGCTACTCTCTCTGTTTCCTTTTGTTTTGGGAAGATAAATCCATAAATTGTTGATATGTTCCAAATACTGATGTTTGTGATATCAACACTGATTACATTTACATTAATCAGGCGTGAGCTTTGATTCCTCCACCAATAAATTTAATGGCTAAGCCCAATCACATGCTTTGTAATCAAAACAAAATTAATTTTTTTCTTAATGCTAATTAATCATAGCACTTCCCAAGACAGAAGTATGCATATTTCTCCTCTTTTTCTTGCTAGCGTCACTCAAGGCACACTATCAATTATTTTAAAATAAATTGATCTTTTTTCCATTTTATAGTTAAAAAGTATTAAAGTTAAAAGGGTAAAAATATTTTAAAAGGTAAAATAACATAGATAAATTATTATTCTGGCCAAATTTTCTGGCCAAAAAGATTTTTCCTTGGTATTCAGTTCAGTATTTCTAAAGTACGATTTATACTATAAAAGTAGATTTCAAATACCAAACTATGTCTGTAGGCTGTAAGTCAAATTTTGGTACATTGGTAATTACTGATTGAAGGAAAAGATATGTTCATAATTTGTCCAATATAACATGTTAACTTTTAGAGTAATAACGTATGGAGGTTAGATTAGTCTATCAAGCCCTAACATAATGAGTTTGTTGTCATAGGTCAATCAAGACATCCATTCAGTTCGATAATTCAGTTTTCGATGATTTATGCCCACTCCTTCTATTAAGCAATAGCCTAAAGATTATCCCACCGCTATGCTCTAGAATCGATCACAAAATTATAATCCCAGCATAACTTTGTTCACAAACCAAACAACCCCATAGTATATTCAACACAAGTATGCCAATAACAAACCAAGTGAAATGCTACAAAGTGGGGTTTGGGAAGATTTGAGTGTACCCAGGCCTTACCACTACCAGATAGAGAGGTCATTTCTCGCAGGCATAAGTCCAACCAGAGATGATGATATTGCAAAAGCTGCATTTGATTCCTTCACTCTCTCGAAGGTGCAATTGAAGCAATGGATGACGATGGCTGAAGTGATTTAAGACAACGTCACGAGGAGGAGGACGATCAGATACATTAGCCAAAGAAACTGACTCATTCGCAATGACTGCCCTCCTCTACGGACATTGGACTTAGTTTTATTGTCAACAAAATCATTCATTTTCTGCTATTCTCGTAAAGTATCAATTTCAGTGCACATTTTGTTAGAGACATAAGTACACATATATATACACACACACTCCCTCTTTAATTTTGTTTTGGGAAGATTAACAGTCCTGATCCATGAATTCTTGACAAGTTCTAATATCATATCACTAAATGCATTGAACCTTGTAATTATCAGGAATGTGCTTTGGTTTCTCCACTAACAAATCCCAATGATTTGCTTTGATTAATGTATGATAATTGTTTTAATTAACATTTATGTCCTCCAACTTTTCGTGTGCATAACTAACACCTAAACATGTATAGAGTCGAACAAATAGACATGTGTGTCTTACTTGACAATTCGCATCCTACACGACATCCTACGTGTATCATGCCACATATAACATGTATGTCTAATTGTTCAACTTTATTCAAGTTTCAATACCAACTTGTGCATACCCAAATTGGAGGGAATAGATGCAAGTCTAGACCAAGTTAAAAAAAAACATCTTCATGTATTATGACACTTTTCGTGACTAATCAAAGACTATAAGGGGTCATTTGGTTGGGAACAAGTTATCCTAAGATTAATTATCCTGAGATTAGTTATCCTGAAATAACTTATCCCACCATGTATATGGGATAACTTATCCCATCACTATAATAGAAATAGTGGAATGAGTTATCCCAAACAAGACACCAAAATTTAATCTCAGAACTATTTTTTTATTCCAAAACTATTTATTCTTGTCCCTCACACCAAACCAAGCGACCCTAATTATTGCTTATTAGTATGCGTCAGCATTATGAGTATCAAATGACATAGATTATTAAATGCAATCAGTCCTGATATCACAACTATCAATATTTAGAACAAATCAATAATTTATGGATCAAAACTGTTTAATCTTCCCAAGATAGAGTTGTATCTGTATATATACACATTTCACACCTCCTCGTTTCCACTATATTTAACCTCTCACACCTCCTCGCTAGGGCATCTGCACAGCTGCCTTCCCTCAACTTATCCTCATTCATAATCCTATCATCTCAACATCCTCGCGTTTGCCGCATGAACATGAGAGTCTTTGACTGACCAACACTCTGTCTCATACAATAAAGTCGATCTAACCACCACTCTATAGAACTTATCTTTAAATTTAAATGGTACGTTTTTATCATACTAGACCCAAAAGGCAAGCCTCCACTTCATCCGTACTGATTTAACTTTAACAAACATTTAATTAATTTTTTTGTGAGATCTCTCTAGTCTCTATATAATAATCAATGTGAAGAAAAAGAAGACATAATTAAAAGGAGATCATTAAGTTCTACTTTCATAATTTACACTAGTAATTTCTTTTGTTTATCTATACATCTATCTATATAAACTAAAGGGTTAAGGAAAATATAAAAATAACAAAAAAAAAGAGTAATTTTAGAGAAAATATATTAAGAACCTATAGAAATTATAATTAACATGGCTAGCTAGCTAATTAAAAGTTTTTAAGTTATTCCTGTCGAGGCCGAGCCACCCAAAGAGAGCTGAGAGCTCTTAGCCTATGGAAATATTCAGCAATTGCCAAAAAACACCTTGCAGCTTGACGGCTCGTCAAGATTTGATGAAGTCGATGAATTGTTTGATGTCTCAAATTATCAGCCTGTAATTGAAAATAGTCATTAACTCGTATTTTCAATAGATAGTTAAGTAAGAAGTAGTCAATTCATGTTAATTTGACTTTGGAGGGATTTTTATTATATTTATTTCATTAATGTTTTAAATCGCAATCAGTGTAAAAAAAATATATACCAGGGTAGTTATTGACTTAATGTAAGATTTTATTACAAATTTAGAATGTGAAAAGACAGCTACTATTAGCTGGTGGAATTATAGAATTTTGATATTATAGAACATGTACATATTATAACTACTTTATATTCATGAGCAAACTGCTAAATGACTTGAAAAGAGATACATGAGTCAGAATTTTTGTTTAGTAGGGGTTTTAAATATTAGATAATTTCAATTTTCAAGTGTTAATATATCTGAATTCTTAATTTGATGTGTAGATATTTAATGAATTTTTAACGTAAATACTATTTGTAAAAGTAATTAGGTTCGATCGAGCTCTTATCTATTGTGTTCTAAATCAATAGGCTTATGAATATGACTTCATTCATACAAAATGTATGGGCCCAAAACTTAACATTTTTTGGTCCCTACTCTATATATTTGGAAGTATTAGTTTTACAAACTTGTACTCTTGTGTTGTTTTGTACTGAAATTCATGCAAAAATGACATTTTAATATACAAGACAAGAAAACTTATCTTGTACCTAAACATAGATGAAACCATATAATATAATCTTTAGTACTTGAACCACAATATGTTATTGCTAAGTACTTCGATTAATAGTTTCTAGAAAACGAATATGTTGATTGAACACAAGAAGAAAGAAATGAAGTAAGAGGCCGAGGGCGGGAAAAAGAATAAAAGAGTTTGAGCATTCCGCCATTTGAAAAGTCACCCATAGAGGACGACTGGGCCAGACCGAGTTAGAAAGGCTTAAATTTTAGATAAATTTTGTACACAAATGATATATTTGCAAACAAGAAGAGTTCAAGGTCATTTCTTGTAGGTAAATATTGGTCACACTGATTAAATGAAGTCTATATATGGAAAAATAAGCTGGTGAGAATAGGTCATACATGATGGAGTAGGTTTTCCAACTAAACTAAGAGTAGATATAGTACTTCTATCTTGGCCCTACCAATCTATCAAAATCACTTAATTTGACTCTATCTCAACTGCTAATGTGAAGAGATTTATTTTTAGCATTAAAAAAATAATAGTAGTAGTTTTACTTTTATGTATTTTTACGATATTAACTCACTTAAAAGATAATTACAACAGATAACCGTTCATTTGAAAAATAGAGATAAGATTGTAACCTGAAATAAGGCAGGTTACTCATTACAACATGTTAAAGTGTAAACACTAGTAGTGTGAAAATATTTTTTTATACTTTAGGGTATAAGTTATAATCCAATAAATAAATATCTTTTCATTTTTAGATTTTGTACCGATTTCATATGTTTTACTTCAGTTGAGGGTCTATCGGAAACAACCTTTCTATCTTCAAGTTAGGATAAGATCTACGTAAAACATCATTTTTTCTGTTTTTCACTTATAGGATATTACATTGAGCATGTTATTGTTGCCGTCACATAAATTGGATTGAAGGGAGTATATAATTACTATATGAGTTTATAAATAGTTGTGTATATATATATATGAGGGACTATATATGTGTGTACCTGTCTAACAAAGCCTTCAATAGTGGAGAGTTTGTTGATGGCAAGAGCCATTTGTCCCATATAATTAGCCATATTTTGAGGGCAGTTAGCCAATAATGCATCAGAGACAATTGTGTCTGAAACTGATTGATTCAGATTTTCCAGCCCTTGTGAGAGAGCTTCCTCAGCTTCTTGTGTTGATTGTTGTAACCCACATATTCCCACGAATTGTTGTTCTGTTAATGGCTCTATCTGACTCAGGATTATCTAGTAATCATGCATCATTAACAAAAATTAGCTCATCTCAATATACATAAAAACTCCCAAATGTACACCTAATAATACTATTCACCCATAATATAAGGATATGACACAGAAAGTGAAGAAATTAGAATCAATTTATGTGAAGATGTTTGAGTATTTGCACGAAGTTTATGAAAGAAAAAAATGTTTGAAATTTGTGGTCTAAAATAAATCATCTCATTAAAGGTAAAATAGTACTCCCTTCGTCCTATATAAGTTGTCGTGTTTCGCATTTCGAGAGTCAATTATATATGAACTTTGACTAACATTTTAAAAAATATATTTTTCATCAAATTATTATAAGAAAACCTACAATTTGTAGGTAATTTTTTAATAACAAAATTTTAAATATAAGTATTGAGTTGATTATCTTATCTAATTTAGCTTCGAAAATGAGTCAATTGAACTTTTAAAAAGATAAACATGACAACTGATTTGGGACGAGGAATAAAGTATTTTAAAGTTAAAATTAAGAAGACATCATTCTTTTTAGAACAAATAATTTTAAAAAAAAACATAAATCTATCGTGAGTACTATTTATATCTCAAGTAAATTAGGGTTTTGTATTAGGATTTTAAGCAACGTAAATGCATTATGTCATGTTACCGGTGCATATTTTATAGCATGTTGTAACAAGCAATTGGCTTTATTTTCCAAGTTACCAATTTCACATTTGAAGAATATATACATAACTGTAATTATCTTTTAGGCGATCTGATAGTACATACACACGTACCTTGATGAGTTCGGATGGGCGGAAATCTCCCATCCAAATGAAACAACGCTCCGCTGGAGTTTTCCACATGCCGGAAATAAGATGAAAGACATCGGATTTTACAAGCATGCTCTTGAGATTCATCATTTCATCGTAATGTGTGACACAATTTTCGACGTAAATTCGAAGATCGTTCTCCGGAAAATGTTCAGTCACTGCATTTCGAAGCTCACACATGAGACGATGATGTTCCTCCAGCCACCTTGAGTACTCCATATCAAACACTGCAGCATCTACAAATATTCATGCAAAAATGAGACCGTGAAAATTCACTCTGTCTGTTTGGATATCATTTTGAAATGTGCGATCATTTAAATTAAAAGTTTTAAATGTTGGTTGTAGAGAGAACACATTTTTACTTAATTATGCTCGCAACATAAAGTAACAAATATGAGCAATAAATTAATTGAGAGTGTTTTGTAAGACGTGGAAAGAATATATTTGGTCGGTGAGTAAAAAATATATTTTGAAAAAAAATAATCAGTACTATTAAAGATTAATAATAATATGATCGAGAAGATTAGGGTGTCCTTGATGATTTTTTTTGAATAATAAAGATCAATAAGAATGTCTTATTAAGTTTTTGTAGGGATATGTAATATGGGATTAATAAATTAATTAAATATTAGATAATTGTAGAAGCGGGTAGAGTAGAAGGTACGATTTCGACAATATCAATAACTTTGGTCAATCGTATATTTATCTTTAAAAGTCTCTATTTCAAAAACGTTAAAATTCAGAATTCGTAAACTTTAAATTATAAATTCGCCTTTTAATGATTGAAATTGTACCTGAGGTCATGTTTCCAATGTTATTAGGAAGTCCTTGGTCTCCTCCTAAAAGAGCATTACCCGCAAAATGAAAACCCTACAAAAAAAAATTATTATTTTTTTGGTGAATATATAAGAAAATTAAAACCAAATAATTCTATGAATAAAATAAGAGAAATTTTATTACTTGAGATCTAGCCCTTTGTAATTCTTGCTCTAGCTGGGCAAGCCTTATCCTACTTGACTCTAGTTGTTGAATATAAGCCTGCAATAGAAAAATAATTAGATGAACAACAACATATCCAATATAATCTCACACGAGGAGTCTGGAGAAGATAAAAAGTACGCAGACGTTTATCCTTATCATCTTATGTAAGATATATAAAGGAGTTGTTTCCTATGGATCTCCAGTTCTAACTAGATTAACAAATTTCTATAAATAGTAAATTATGATGCTCTTATTTTAACTTTAAAACCAATGATAATAATTAATTAAAGAATTAATAGTATATAATTAAGTACCTTTTTCCTAATTCTGCTTTTCCTAGCTGCCTCTCTATTCTGAGCAAGTCTCCTCAATGTCTGCAAGGAAAAACAATTAACTAAAAAAAATGCATAAAAATTTATATTAATTTCCTCAAATAAGAAAATCATCAGTTCGAGCCATGAAGGCGTGCAATCACTAATGCTTGCAATAGGACAGATGGACTACGTCACACTCTTTGACACGCGACACTTCCCCAAATTCTGTGTAAACACAAAATATTTTATACACCGATGACCGAACGGAAGAATCAAGAATCTTACCTTATGATCTGTTGTTTTAGGTGCATTTTGCTCTGAACCTGAATTTTGACCTTTCCTATTCCACTCTCGCTGCCACCAACCATTGAATAAAATTATAGGCGAAATTAAATTAAAATAATCGCGCAAAATTGAAGAACAGGCAACCTTCCGAGTACCCGAGAAAAGAAATATTCTCGAGTACTGATTTATTTTGTTTCAATTTATGTGATACTATATATTTATTTTAAAAAAAAAAAAATTGACCCTGAATGTCTTAAATATTTTATGATCTTTTTAGTTAACCACTTATTATAATACTTTTTATATGGTTTTTAAACATAAAAATTCAATTCCAAAAAAATTACACCATATTCTCGTCGAAATTAAGTAATTTGACCATGAAAATTGGAATGGAGAGGGTAGGATATACTTTACTGATGAATATACAAATCATTACAAATTAGTTGAAAATAAACAAATACCTTAGGAATTTTAGGCTCAGGTCCAGATGAAGTAGAAAGTACATTATTTTTGGACTTTGATAACTCCATTATGGACGGCTCAGATGATTTCTCAGAACCACTAGAAACAAATCCAGCATTTCCCTACCAAAAACAGAAATTAATTAATTAATAACAAGTCATTAAAACTTCATTAATTAGAAAAAAAGTAGTTAAGGACAAGAAAATGAAACATTATTATTAGTATTATATATATTTCCTTTGTACACACATCAAATTACTCTTTGAGCCTTTCCTCTGACTCTGCTAAGACGAGATATTTTGTGTATCAAACTGGTTTTTTTTTTTTTTACCTTTGTAGATGATGGCTCAACATGCATGGGTTGTGATGGAAAAATGTTGAGAGTTGGTGGTCTCATCATCTCTGAATTATTTTCTGCAAAATTATAACCAAAAAAAATTAAAAAGTTGTCAACAAATAGACAAAAAGCTAGAGAGATTTACTTTTTTTTCTGAAGAGAAACTTATTCTGTCAAATTTATGTGATAAAAGTTTGAATTTCGAGAGCTTACTGTAAAAATAATAAAGAAGAATTTTGTTGACTCTCGAAATCTAGAGGAAACAGAAGATATATGTGTTAAAGTTCCAATTTCTAGAACTAACTGTAAATGTTACAAAGAAGAATTTGTTTGACTCTTGAAATCTAAAGAAAACAAAAAAAAATTAATTTTTCTGAAAAAACTAAAAGCAGTTTATTTTCCTTTCTGATTTCAAGGGAAATTAAATTCTCAAATGATTATGTGAAGGATCTGGTCAAAAAGAACAACAATCTCAAAAAGAGAATATTCTCTTTAGAACAAACTTACAAATTTATAGAATCAAAAGTATATCGAAACAAAATTTTCACTAAGAGATTCAAAATATAAAAAAGTAAACAGACGTACGTATTTGATCATGATTTGAAGAAGGATCTTGAGCATCAAGGTACAGGAAAAGTGCTTGATCATCTAGTTCACCTAAATCATAACCTCCAGCACTGCTACTCTCTTTATTTCTGCACAAAAATATTAATAATTGAATTTTTTTATAAAAAAAAAAACTATTTTTCACGAATTTGGATTTAGAAAACAAAAAATAAATTACATGAAATTTTCAGGTATGACAGAAGATGACTGATGTAACATTCCAAAAGAAATCTGATCAGCGTTATTTCGCTGATCAGAATTATTTTGGAATAATAGTTGCTGGTGTTGATGCTGATGTTGAGTTTGTTGTTGTTGATGGAACTGATGATGATCATGATTTCCAAAAGATATTTGATTTTCATGACTTTGAAGACCCATTATTTTTTTGATAATTGATGATAGTAGCAAACTCCTTATGTTTACTCTTTTCTTGTGGTATATATAGAGAAGCGAGCAAGATGCTTTATGCACCGTGTTTGCTTTTTATAGAGAGAGAATAAAGGTAAGACAGCTAGTATCAATCGGTGTACAGTACTAAAGATAGAGAGATATAAAATGTTTTTTTCCTCCTTTTTTTGGTGGAGAGAGGATAAGGAAACGCGAATTGAATGCTAACGAAGCAAAAAGACAAATCTATTTTTAAGCAGAAGGAGAAGGAGAAGAAGATGATTTTATTTAAATTTTAAAAGAAAATTTTTTAGTTTGAAGGATATCTAGAGTGATCTCTAATATGGAAACGGACGTTTTTGAGCTTCCTTGTTCAACCATCTTAGTTGTGAAATGACATATATGACCTCTTCTTCTTTGGGGTTATTACCCTTTGACATTTTCATGCAGCTACCAACTCGTACTAGCCACCTCTTTTACGGTTTAACTTATTAACTTTTTATTTCATCTTATGTTACCAGCATTTGAACCAAATTACAATTGGGGGGGGGGGGGGGGGGGGGGGG
>JAJOOR010032334.1:0-10545 GCA_036250505.1 Solanum acaule | reverse complement strand
TTCTTTTGTTTTAGCTAGTCTTGTTGCCTTTGAGACACGCTCTGTTGTGGTCCACTTTTGGGACTTGTACTCTTTATTAGATAGCTCTGTACTAGTGACTTCCAGGTTCTGGGAGGGATTTCTGTATATATTTATTTTGGGTTGCTTCCGCCTTGTTATCCTTGTTTAGATTATTGTTTTCGCTAGTTTCTTCCCTTTTGCTCGATGCTTGATGTTCTGGGTTTCGGGTTGGCTTACCTACTGGTAGGGTAAAGTAGGTGCCATCATGACTCGAAAAATCGGGTCGTGACAGTTTCAGGATTTCGTCATTGTTATATAATTGTCCGTAGTATATTGTCTATGATCTTGTGATATAAGTCCGTAGTAGTCTGTCTTTGTTCTTTTCGTGTCATGATTTCTTGTTTGTGTGCTTTCATGTTCTTTCTATTAAAAAAACAAATTCTATTAAAAAAACAAAAAAAATGGTGTTCTTTCCACATATGTTGCATGTTTATTTTCTAGTATGTTCTTGTTGTGGTCTGCACTTTTTTCTTTGTGTGGTTTCTAGTTTCTTATTTGTGTGCTTTCAAGTTCTTTCCCTAAAAAAAGTTGTCCAATAAAAAGTTCTTTCCATATTTGTTGCATGTTAAGTTTCTAGTTTTCTTACTGTAGTTTTAGGATTAACCAAATGAAAAATAGGTTAATCACATGGGTTTCAAATTGAAATTTGGATGAATAATCCGTTTATTTAGTTTTTTGTATGGTTTCCAGTTTGTCGTGTTTTCTAGTTCATTCATTCTGTGGTGTTCTTTCATGTTCGTTAAAAGGAAATTGCTCCTTCCATAAAAAAAAGAAAGAAAAAGAAGTAAAGGTTCTAAGCTCTGGTGTAGAGGCTGTTTTTGCATGGTGTTAGAAGGATCCACTTCTTAGGCTTGAAACTTGAAGAGTCAGTTTGATAGTGTGATTTTGCGGTGGCTAGAATGAGAATGTGAGAGATATGACGTACTCTTAGGATTCTAGAGAGAGATTGATAGTTTTCTTAAAACTATTGAAGAGTCAGTTTGATGGGTGTAACTGTGTTGTGGCTAGAATGATAAATGTGAGAGATGACGCAATTTATTTTGTGTTTAGTGGTGATGGACTGTAATGTGACTAAGTTTGATTTTACTAGAGGTTGTTTTTGTGTGGGCTTAGAACATCCATTTCTTAGGTTTGAAACTTGAAGAGGGCTGTTTTCTATGTTGCGCGGACTCTTTATTTTTGTGGCCGAACCCATCTCGACGCGACATTGGTGCGGCTGCGGCTGCGGGGTGCGTGTCGAATTCGGTCAATCCAATCCGGATACTTTGACCAAAGCCGAGAAAAAAAATGGGGAAGAAGAGATCAATTTCATGGCCGGCGAAAGTTGACGACGACGAAGTTGTCACAAGGTCTGGCTGCTCCATGGAAAAGAATAATGAAGAGGCAAAACTTACAAAAATAGAGAGAGAGCAGGCAGATCTTTTTTCTTGTACAAGAACAAAGAGAAGACGAAGGGCTCCATGGGAAAGAACAAATAATTCAAAGTTTTTTTCTTGAAAAAGAAGAGAGAAAGTTTTTTTTCTTGAAAAGGAAAAGAGCAGGCTAGGGTTTCTTGGGAGAAGAAAGGGCAGTACACAGAACTTTAATGAATTGTACTACTATCTAATTTAACTTTGGCTATATATATTTTTTATTTTTTATTTTTTTTGAAACTGGTAACTTTACACACACATATATATATATATATATAAATGATTATTTCTTTTTTATAATAAATAAAATGAATTATAATTTTTTAAAATTAATTAGTAACAAGTAATTAATTTATACTTTTAAATTTGTATATCTATAATTGATATGCTTTTAAGTATAGCGTTTTACAAGATATTTAATATTCTTATTATAACTATATTTTATAATATTGAATAATTTTAGCCGAATCCCCGCACCTGTATCCATACTCGAATTCGCACCCCCGAATCTTAAAATTTAAATTTTGCCGAATCCGACTCTCGGATTCGCATCCGTCTCCGATACCCGCACCCGAGTCCGAGCAACTTAGGCTGTTTTTGTATGGTGTTAGAAGGATCCACTTCTTAGGCTTCAAACTTGAAGAGTCAGTTTGATAGGGTGATTATGCGGTGGCTAGAATGATAATGTGAGAGATATGACGTACTCTTAGGATTCTAGAGAGAGATTGATAGTTTTCTTGAAACTTGAAGAGTCGGCTAGATGGGTGTAACTGTGTGGTGGCTAGAATGATAAATGTGAGAGATGATGCAACTTATTTTGTGTTTAGTGGTGATGGACTCTAATAGGACTATGTTTGAATTTACAAGAGGCTGTTTTTGTATGAGCTTAGAAGGATCCATTTCTTAAGTTTGAAACTTGAAGAGTTAGTTTGATAGTGTGATTGTGCGGTGGCTAGAATGAGAATGTGAAAGATATGACGTACTCTTAGGATTCTAGAGAGAGATTGATAGCTTTCTTGAAACTTGAAGAGTCGTCTTGATGGGTGTAACTGTGTGGTGGCTAGAATAATAAATGTGAGAGATGACGCAATTTATTGTGTGTTTAGTGGTGATGGACTGTAATGTGGCTATGTTTGATTTTACTAGAACTAGAGGTTGTTTTTGTGTGGGCTTAGAACATCCATTTCTTAGGCTTAAAACTTGAAGAGTCAGCTTGATAGTGTGATTGTGCGGTGGCTAGAATGAGAATGTAAGAGATATGACGTACTCTTAGAATTCTAGTGAGAGATTTAGAGTTTTCTTGAAACATGAAGAGTCGGCTTGATGGGTGTAACTGTGTGCTGGCTGGAATGATAAATGTGAGAGATGATGCAACTTATTTTGTGTTTAGTGGTGATGGACTGTAATGTGACTATGTTTGATTTTACTAGAGGCTGTTTTTGTATTGGGCTATGACATTAGAAGGATCTACTTTTTAGGCTTAAAACTTAAAGAGTCAGCTTGATAGTGTGATTGTGTGGTGCCTAGAATGAGAATGTGAGAGATATGACGTACTCTTAGGATTCTAGAGAGAGATAGATAGTTTTCTTAAAACTTGAAGAGTCGGTTCTATGGGTATAACTGTGTGGTGGCTAGAATGATAAATGACACCACTTATTTTGTGTTTAGTGATGATGGACTGTAATGTGACTATGTTTGATTATACTAGAGGCTGTTTTTGTATGGTGTTAGAAGGATCCACTTCTTAGGCTTGAAACATGAAGAGTTAGCTTGATAGGGTGATTATGCGGTGGCTAGAATGATAATGTGAGAGATATGATGTACTCTTAGGATTCTAGAGAGCGATTGATAATTTTCTTGAAACTTGAAGAGTTGACTTGATGGTGTAATTGTGTGGTGGCTAGAATGATGAATGTGAGAGATGACTCAACTTTTGTGTTTAGTGGTGATGGACTGTAATGTGACTATGTTTGATTATAATAGAGCCTGTTTTTGTATGGGCTTAGAAGGATCCACTTCTTAGGCTTGAAACTTGAAAAGTCAACTTGATAGGGTGATTACGCAGTGGCTAGAATGATAATGTGAGAGATATGACATACTCTTAGGATTCTAGAGAGAGATTGATAGTTTTCTTGAAGCTTGTAGAGTCCGCTTGAAGGTGTAATTGTGTGGTGGCTAGAATCATAAATGTTAGAGATGGCACAACTTATTTTGTGTTTAGTGGTGATGCACTGTAATGTGACTATGTTTGATTAAACTAGAGGCTATTTTTGTATGGTCTTAGAAGGATCTACTTTTTAGACTTGAAGAGTTAGTTTGAGAGTGTGATTGTGCCGTGGCTAGAATTATAATGTGAGAGATATGACACAATTTGTTTTAAGCTTTCGTCTAGGTTGAAAGATAAGTCACATAGGTCTATCTTGAATGATTGAATTAATGGGAGATACTGTGTCAAGTCTTTTTTTAAAAGCCAACGTTGAAAAAAAGATGAATCTTTTCTTTTCTAATGCCATCTTTTGTTTTAATTTTTTAAATCTCAGTACAAATTCTATGCAAGTGCAGTGTCTTCAGGCCTGAGCAACATTTTTTGTGTATGCTGGTTATCTATTGGCGGTTAATTGCACACACTCTGCACCTTTTGAACCACAAGTCTATGTGATGGTTAAGTGCTGCGATTGTCATATTTGTTGACATGGGTGAAGTGGAATCTGCCCTGCTTTATATGCCCGCTACAGTCTGAAGAAGGTTTTTGTTTTAGATTGGAAGTTTGGTGCCTTGTATGGGATATCTAGTTGATAATATGGATCAAGAAATTGGCGAGGGACAATGAAAGCAATAACAAGGGCAGGTGAAGGCTCCTCTCGCCATTGCTGAGAATGGGTGTACGCGAGTAAGTCTTTTGGACCCTCACTAGACTGAAATAGGGTGAGTCCTTGTTTTGGTCCGAAAGGGATGCATGCTGAAACAGCCATCTGCATGAGACTACGGTCTAACCAAAAACGAATAAGGCAACTTTCTTACATGCATTGCTGACGGGCTAAACTAGGAAAATACACCATGTATTTTTCTGCACCCATAGATTGCAGTTCCCATGTGCTAGTGGGTGAGCCAGTTATATTCTCACTGGTATCTATAATTACTTCAGGACCATATTTCTACTACCAACAACTTGGTTTCTACTGAAGGTCGATGACGGAGGTCTTTGAAAGACTTTTTCAAAATATCCATTCTTCAATTGCAGCTGGGGTAGGTGATACCTAGGAGTGGCAAATGAGCGAGTCGAGTCGAATATGAGACGATCAAAAAACGAGTTAAGTAAAAATGGATAAGTTATTCGACTCGACTCACATTTTAAATGGGTAAAAACGAGTTACCCAATTGGTAAAAAATTTACCAACCCACCCCCCTACCAACCCTCCACCCCCTACCACCCTCCAACCCCCCTCCCAAAAAAAATTTAAAAAAAAAAACTTTTTTACTATCCCACCCTTTATCACTTTTTTTTGTTTGTTTGTGTGAATGCATATCTTTTATTCATTTTATCCATTTAACTATCCACTTTTAAATGGTTAATATGGATATTACTCGTTTTTACCCATTTTTAAATGGGTTGGATACCCAATCCATTTAAAATGGGTAAATATGAGCGGATACCCATATTAATTACGCATTTTGTCACCCTAGTGATACCTAATTCATGTCATATTTTATACTTGAGCAGTGCTCTTTCATTGGACTTGATCCTCTTTTGCCCCTCACACATTCCGAAGATAGAAAACTAGCTACATTTCAGTTGATTAGGTCTGAAGCAGTGCCCTTCTTTGGAATATCTGAGATTCTGAAAAGTTTTGAAGGAGCTATCACTGATTCAGTTCGTCTTTGCAAACCAAAATATGAAGGCTTGTTTCAAATTCGTCAATCTTATTCAACTCTTCAAGGTGACTTAGTGGTAAGGTGACTTGTCTATGATCAAAAGTGATGGCAGGTCATGCTGATCCCACCTAGAGAAAGAAAAACATTGTTTTTAACTCCGCCTGTGTTTGGATTCTTCTATTTCGCAGCCATTCCCAAGCCCGGAAAAAGGAGGAGGGTTAATTGTCTTTCAGAAGTCAGATCCTTCATAAATATGAACCATATAAAACCTGTAATAGTTGTGGTTCTCTGTCTTACACTCTCTCTCTCTTGTAGGTAATAGTTATGGTTCTCTGTCTCACATACTCTCTCACCCTCTTTCTTGTAGGTGTGCTTGCACATACATATTCCCATTGTGTAGAGTTTTTCTCTTGTCAGCATATCCACTTCTTATTCTTTCAAAATGTCCTTTTATCCTAAGATCTGTTCAAAATTATAACATTTACTTGGCTTCTGCTTGTGTACAATAATGTTTGCTATAACTGCTCATGACATGTTTTTGATTGCCTTTTATATTGACTGCATATGTCATGTTAGGGTTGTTCAATTCTGGAAACATCCGAAAATTTCAACTTCAGTAGAGTTTTGAGAGTTGTGACTGTGAAGAAGCCTTTTATTCTTTTAATCATTGACAAAGTCATTTGAAATAGAATATGATATGATGATTCTCTTTCAAATATCAAGTAGTCCACATAAGAAGAAGAATATCCCCCAAACATCATTATGAAAAAAGTCAACACACAGCATGTTTCTGTTATACTGGTGAATATTTGGAGCATGCTTTTGGTGATTTTTCCTTTCTTGTGTCGATTGATCTAAGCCTCAACGATTTCCATGGTGAACCTCCATCAGAAATTTCTCATTTACGAAGATTGGGAGAGGTTGATCTTAGTTACAACAACTTCACTGGAGAAATTCTAATAGGACTAGCCACTCTTCCACGTTTGAAACGGTTGAGTTTGGGATTCAATGTATCACTTAATGGCTCCAACGTGCTTTCTATATTGAGCATCTCAACACTAGAATATTTGGATCTTGGAAATGCTGGTTTAACTGGTGATATCCCTTCTGATTTATGTCATCACGTTCCCAGATTGCAAGCTCTTGGACTTGACTCCAATGTGTTAAGTGGACGGATACCAAGAACTATATCTAAATGCTCGGAACTTCCAACTCCTATGGTTGAAACAAAATAACTTTGAGAACTAGGTAACTTACAGCTGCTGGAAGAATTACATCTATCAGAAAACAACTTACAAGGTATGTGTTTACCATTTTTCTACTGAGTTTTAACTTGGAAATTTGAGAAATTTATCTACTTTGGTTCTGGATAGTAATGACTTTACTGGAACTGTCCCGACAACGATAATTTCTTTGAAAAATCTTCAGAGGCTTTCACTTGGTAGAAACAGAATAAGTGGTTCTTTCACTTGGGAGGACTACAAAAATTGATTCAACTATCTCTGGTTCATAACAGTATTCAAGGATCTATTCCTGAGACATTTGGGGAACTCATAGAGTTAAACGCGTTGGATCTTTTGTATAACAATATGTCCGGTGTGATTCCAAAGTCATTAGAGGCACTTAAGAAGCTAGACTTCCTTAATGTCTCATTCAACAGGTAACACGGGGAAATTCCGAATGGAGGACCTTTTGTTAATCTCTCTTACCAATCTTTTATGTCGAATGAAGGATTGTGTGGTAACCCTCAAAAGCATGTCCCGGCTTGTCCTTCTAATTCTAAGAATCAGTCTTAAGTCCAAGAAAAGAAGACTGATATGGATTATAGTTGCCTCTTCTGTTATATCTCTGTGATAGGGACTGCCTCAGCAATAGTTTTCGTGTTGATGAGACACCGAGGTAAAACAATCAATGCTGAAGAGGAGTGGTCACCTGAGGTAGCACCACAAAGAATTTCTTACTATGAACTTCAAAGAGCAACTCAGGGATTTGATGCAAATAATTTGCTAGGTAGTGGAAGTTTTGGTTCTGTTTACAAAGGGACATTAGCAGATGGGATGACTGTAGCTGTCAAAGTTTTCAATGTGCAGATGGAAGGCACATTTCAAACCTTTGATAGAGAATGTGAAATCTTTAGAAATCTTCGTCACAGAAATCTCACCAAAATCATTAGCAGCTGTTGTAACCTTGATTTTAAAGCATTGATACTTGAGTACATGCCAAACAAGAGCTTAAACAAGTTGCTATATTCTCGAGATTACTGTTTAACTATAATGCAGAAATGAATATCATGTTCGACGTTGCATCTGCTCTGGAATTCCTCCATCATGGTTACTCAGTTCTGGTTATTCACTGTGATCTTAAGCCTAGCAACGTGTTACTTGACAACGACATGATGGGACACCTTACTGACTTTGACATTGCCAAACTTCTAAGAAAGGAAGAATCTATTGCTCACTGCAATCTTCGCTACAATTGGTTACATTGCTCCAGTTGAATCCTTTATTTAACTTGAGATATGAATTGAGATGCTTCGTGCATAATTCGCTTCCTAATGAGCTGGATCAAATCATAGATGCTGACTTACTAACAGTAGATGAACAAAACTCAAGTCAAAAGCTGCAATGCGTGTCATCTATCATGGAGTTAGCGATGAATTGCATGTATAATATATATTCCGGTTGAAAGGATGAGCATGACTGATGTTGTAGCAGCATTGGCAAAGATCAAACAGAATCTTTCTTCCTGTTATTGAACTACATAATGACATGACATCAGGTACTTCCAAATAGTTGCTAATATTGTGCAGACTACTAATAGCTTGTGTACACTTTTCTTTTTCTTGATGTTGCTCCATATTTGTTATATGATTTAAACTTTTTCTCCAGTTTTGTGCATAACAATCACTAAAGCATTTTTCCTTTTCTTATACTATTTCATGTCATGTTATACTCTGTATTTCTTGTGTAGCAATGAAGAGAACCGCTCCATTATTAGTTCTAAGTACCCTCCCAATTTGATCATGTATTATGGGATTATTTTAACTTCGTCGCAGTGAGATGAGATAGATAACGATATCTCATGAGATTATTTTATTCTATCTTCTATATGATTTGTACTGAAATGGCAGGATAAAAAATATTGAAAACTAAATAATACTACTAATTACCAAACATACAATAAAATAATCTCATAAGATTATTATTTTTATTCTACCAATCAAACGATACCCTTTTGTATCTTGCTAACCTACTGCTTTCCCAGGATTAGTACATGAAGTTAGTAGGATAGCAATCTCCACATATTTTAATTTCCTAAAATGCCCTACCTTTTATCTTTACAACACATTAAAAGTAGGCCCTTTTTGGTCATTTCATCCTGTCTCTCTCTTTAGCCATAGAGTCGACTGCCGAGTGAGCCACCAAGGTATAGAGCCTTTTTGGTGTGTGAGATTTTACAGTTGACCCCTACCTATCAAGAGGTGTTTATGTTTGAGAAAATGTGGATTAACACAAAAATATATATGGTCTGAGAATAAAATTGAAAAATGATAATATCAGATTTTTTACGTAGAAATCCTTTTAAATAAGGAAAAAAATAACAGACCAAGCGAAGCAAGTGATATTACTATAATAAGAAATTTTATATTGTGTAATCTCAAGAGTAATACTTAAAGTGACTACTGCATACTAAAAAAAAATAACTCTCTTTTAATTTTTTTTCACTTTATTAAAAATATCGCTCACATTCTAATTTTCGAACTATTTCCTTATACGCCACTGCATTTCATTTAAAAAGAAAAATACCTCACTGCCTCCTATGTTTTTTCTTTCTATGTGATGTATTTAACAAAATGCTGATGAGCTTTTTTATAAGAGAAATTTGTTTTAATTGATGTCATCACACATCATCAAAAAACAATGTTTTGCAGATTTTTTTGGTGAGATTTGGATTTTTTCTTAAAATGTAATCTTTGGTTTGTTTTGCAGTATTTGTTGACTTCAATAATGAGGTTGGATTCCACATTGTAATAGGTGGCATGTAAGGTGTTTAAGCGAAATATATCGATAATTTTAAAAAGTTGCTAACTATTTAAGTCAAAATTCAATCTTCCTAAAATGAAAGGCCAAGTATTCAACACCCTTTACATGAAATAAAGTATCCGAACTAACAAAGAAGTTACATTTGTCATATACTCCTATGTTACAATTTCATAACATAGTTTGATATTTGCCATAAAGATAAAGAAAAAAAAAACTTTTAAAATTTATGTTATAAATTTTTGCTCGACTATTTATGTAACTATAAAGTTTTTAATTAAGGATAAAAGATAAAATTTGAAGTTAATTTTTTTAAATTTATTTTAAAATGATATTTTTTGAAAACAAACTAAAAGACTAAAAGAAAAAGTGTGTCACAATAAATTGAGATAAAGAAAGTGGAGTATATTATTTTCTTAATGCCATGAAGTTGCCATCTATCTAGTAGAAGAATATATCATTTTTCACGTGAAAAAGTTTTGTATTTAAAAAATCGGCCACTTAATTAGCCTCAATCATTATAGCAGCCCCATTAATCAATACCCATAAAAGTACCCCACTTATTAATTAGCTTGTAGTACTAGTGCTTAATGCTTAAAGAAGAAAAAAAAAAGAAAAAGATAATAATAATAATAATAATGCTTAAAGAAGACCAGATAGATTCTAGAAAAAGTAATTATCACACAGATGATTAAGAACCTTTTTTTTTTCTTTTAATAGCTGCAGATCTTATTCCATTTTTAGTGAAATTATTCAAACAGACGAATTAAAAAATATTTTATTTTGTGTCTTAGCAGATCTTCTTTTGTTTGTTTGTTTAGTTTGTAACATTATTCAATCTAGCTAGTTTTATATATTGATACTACTACTAAATTTAGTAAAGCAAAAACGGTCGTATCCAACCGATACAGATCGCACGTGTGTATATATATATATCAGGTACAATTTCAAAATAATAGCTATACATCATAGTTAAACAAACTATCACTATATTTAATAATTAATATAATATCGTTATTTTTGAAAATTTCTCCGTTAAGCTCGCTTCTTAATATAATATTGAAACTTTACTCTTGTCAAAAACAACTTAACATATATTCACTCTAGACTCACACGGTCACACCTATGAAATATTTTTACATCTAGAATAGAAAATATAT
>JAJOOR010032332.1:0-12150 GCA_036250505.1 Solanum acaule | reverse complement strand
ATATATTGCAGCGATTATATTATGACAATTTCGTATTATCACCACAAATATAAAATAAAAAGATGTTTTTTCTAAACGCCATACTCCCTCGTCCCTAATTATTTGTCCACTTTTGAATTGGCACACCTATTAAGAAAGCAATTATTGACATATTGAATTTACAATTGTACCCCTATTAATTATGAAGTGGATGAATAAAAAATTTAAGATTTTCAAGAAATTCTACATTTTTCAAAGTAATTAATTGAGGATATAATAGGTAAGATTATTTTGTCTTTTCTTGATTTGTCAAAATTGATAAGTAATTAAGGACAACTATAAAAAGAAAAGTGGACAAGTAATTAGGTATTAAATATTCTAATAGCAACCGTTAGTATTTTAATTACGGCGCTTGGAACCACTACTTATATTTTCTAACTTTTCTCTACTTTGAAAAGTGAATTAATTTAATTTTTTAAGAAAAAACCAAAGCTTGTAATTAAGGTGTCTATTAATAAACATTTAATGCCAAGTTGAAAGATTAAGAGGTCACTTGATACGAGGGATTAGAGATAATAGTTTTGAAATAAAATATAAAATTATTTTACTTTGTAGAATATTAGTTAATCACAAAGTTATTTATCCTAACATTTATAATATAATAATAAGATAAATTATTCCCCCATATATATATATATATATATAATTCCGTCCCTGTCAACCGTAAACTAAAAAACAAAAACCACTAGCATAGAGATATTTATTAATCATAACATATTTGAATTTACGTAAATTTAGTATTCTCTTTCTTTTTGGTTTGTTTGTATTGTTTTTTTAAATCAATTTTTAAAAGATATATCTCTTCCTTTTTTTGATAATTTTTAAATTTTAACTTTTCGATTAACATAATTAAGATCATAAAATTAGAAGACATTTTAATTCCACGTATTTATGATTTAAATTGAATTCGCACAAAGAAAAATATTTAACTCCTTTATAGATTTAGTAGCAAGAAATGATGTAATTTATTAAAGAGAGTTCTTCGCGTAAATGGCTTCAAATGGTGTTATTCCTCAGTAATAAGGGATCAATTTAGATAAACACGAGATTCAAAATATGTTATTTATTTTTCTTAAATTTCATGTCAAGTTACAACTAATAAATTAAGACAAAAAAGTAATTATTTTATTGAGATTCTATACATATATTAAATATTCAATATATTTATATTTATAATATCAATTTATATGTAAATTTAATTACTATAAATGATCAACTTAATTTTTTATAAAAACACAAAAATTTCAAATTTTGTTTTATTAAAAGTGTGGTCCTTTATTTATCGTTAATTTCTTAATCAGGGAATCAGTTTGATAGATTAGACCATTTTGATTGTGGGACCGAAACATAAATAGAAAAACTCTAACTACTTCCTTTAATATTTTTATTTATCTATATATAGTATATATTTTGAAAATAGATATTAATTTTACTTGTTCGGTTAAAAATTAAGATATAATTATTTTTATTATTAGGTATGCATTACATATTTTGATTATTTATAATAATTTAAAGTGATATAATAAATTTATTATTTTATTTATTATTTCTTTAAAATTGTGTTAAATTAAATATGGAAAAGTACATATAAACAGGTGGAGTACTTATATGCTACTACAAAATCTATATTACTATTTTCATAGTCTAATTTTGTTGGGAAACTTTCCATTTATTAGAGGTCAATTTGACAAACTTTTTGTGCTAAATTGGACAATTTTCTTTATTTATTTTTTAAAATTTTTTATCTATTATTTAAAACTTTAAATTCTTAATTTTCAACTTATATCTTCAACTTTTATGATTGCCGGAGAAAGTGAATATCGAATTTAAGAACTTTAATTACTTGTATGTAAAATCTCTTTATTATAATTTACAAGATTTATAAACATTTTTGATAAGTGAATTTTTGCTTCATAAGTCATATGAAGCCTCTTGTGTGAGTGAGATTTCTTTCTTTATTGGAAGTTAAATAAAATTAGCACTCGAGATTTATAATTGTTAGCTTTTACATAATGTCATGTTATTTTGATTCCAACGTTTTTAGATTTATTTAGTTTTCATTAATACATCCCTAGCTTTGTAATTGCGAGAATATTGCCCAACATGAATTTGTATGTAATTCTAATATCAATATATATACTTTGTTTTTCTATTAGTAAAAACAATTATTACACAATTTGATTCTTTCTCAAAGAGTACTACTTTATTATTTCACTTTTTGTAATTTTTGCAAAATTAATATCCATTGTTGTTTTCGTCTGAAATACGATAATTAAGTTCTAGCCAAAAGATTATATACTAATTTGTAACTCTGAATTATTATATTTGATTTACAAAAAAATATGTCTTATATTTCATTTTTCATCTTGATATATATATTGCTTATTTGTCAATGTTTTACTGTATTTATAGGAAAATATACATTATATTTCATGCTATATATATATATATATATATATATATCAAATCAATGTGTTATCATTTTCAACCCTTTTTAGTTATTTATTGCCTTTTTTCCCTTCTAAATCCAAACAAAATTGAAAAATAAAAAATATTAAATTGTTAATATGAAAAACTGCAAATGTGTAAAACCAAGCAAAGTTTTTTTGGTCAAATAATAATAACTAATTATGATCAAAGAATCATATGTATCATATGTGTTATTTTAAAGCTGACAATAAAATTCTAACTAATGAGATAAATATAATTTTAAATTAGGATAGGATGATTATGTTTATCAAAAATGTATTATGGAAGACAAGTGAATCAAGAATAGATAAAGCTACTCTCGTAAGCAAAGCAGGGATCACAGATTGAACACCTTTTATTTTACTTTCTCAAAAACTATAATCCAACATCATTTGTATATATTTATTTAGTAGGTCTATGGACAACAATTTAATAGTATTTGGAAAAAAATCTTTTTTTTTTAATATCTAAAGTTACAAAATTAGGTATAAAAAAGTTATTTAATTTAGCGAAATAATATATCTTTCAAAATAATAATAATAGTACTTTGTGTTGTTTTGTATATATGTATTTTATGTGTTGTTTTTATGTATTTTGTATGTCACCGTAAAGGTGACTCAATAAAATAGGTTTATTAAAGCTAACTTTTAATAAGAGTCATACATATAACTTTTTTTCATATTTATAGCTTCTGGTGTTGTAGTTTTTTAAATTATAGAATCTTTAATTTTACATAATAATATTATTGCTAATATTTATATTAGTGAGGATTAATTGAAGTTTATAAGATTTTAGTCATTTACTTGCAATACAATTTATAAGATGATATTGCATAAAATTTTCTTTACCAAATAAAAACATAAGTAGTTTACTTCAAAATTTTAAAATATTATCTAATATAAAAAGTAGACAATTGTTTTCTGTATCAAAATATAATACAACGTATTCCTACAAACTTTTATCCGATAAGGTAAAAGTTCTCTTCCGGCAATGTAAAAGTTTTCTAAACTTATGTCTTGTGAATTAGATACTATACAACTTATGCTAAAGGAATAAAAATTAATGACCATCGATTTACGAAAAAAAAAATTAAAGATCATACTCAAATATAGACAATTCGTATCTGTATTAAACTTAAGAGACGGAGGCTATCATCTTTATTTAAGAATTTATCATGTCAAATCATTGAAAATGTAAAATTAACTACGAAAATATACTTAAATTTATGAAGACCAGATGAAACTTAATCATCTTGTAGTTAGTGGTCTTCTAGACCAATCTTTCACCGATAACAACTAACATAGTTATTCTTAATATACAATGTATATGCAAGTCAAGAAAAAAGTCAAATAATCTCTCACTTGGATTTATAATTATGTTACCTTATGAGCTCAAAATATTTGCGATCATAATATGAAGTAACTCAAAATAATGGTGTTATATTAAAAATATAAAGGTTCTTAGAAATATTAATTAATTTTTTTGTCCTTTACTAAAAGACTCTAAAAAAATGAAAAAATTGTCATTTTTTTTTTTTCAAATTATTAATTAATTAGCTTTATTATACTAATATTTAAAATTAAGGAATTTTACAATATATGGTAAGAAGAAAATAAATGGTAAATAATATTTGGAGATTTAATAATTAAGAAATTTTAAAATATATGATAAAAGAAAGATATATTTTAAAATTAAGGAATTCTAAAATATATTATAAGAAAAAACATATTCAGTATTAAATAGAGCATATCCGTTATGTGATTTGCGCTTTTAATTGATTCCCAATTTTATTTTAGTTATATACTAATTTTGATAATTTAGGAGGATTTAGTGTCAATAAATATATTTTTAGAATTATTTGTCTTTCCTATTTTTTTTCCTGTTATTGCTCCTTGACAATTCTGTTTAGGCGTGTGTTTTTAGCTTTTTGATAAATGCGTCTTTTATTCCTTTTAGGAAAAATTATTTGGATTGGTATATTTTAATAAATAATTACTGATTTTAGCGATATTTTTTATTTATTAGCACTTATAGCAATACTATGTTAAATCTGCAATATGTATTAAAAGTGAATTATGTATGCAATATATAAATATATGTATTATAACTGCTTTTTAAAATATATTATGCTTGTTTGGTAAGAAATTGATAGATTGAATTATAAGTGTATTAAAATGTTAGATAAATGTATTATCTATCAATAAAACTTGTATTATATGTGAATAATAAATTGTTCTTTGTAATATGTATTAAAACTGTATTATAAATGTATTAAAAGTGATCAAGTGAAAAAAATGTGATTGCTATAAATGGTAAATATTTTCTTAATATAGTATATTTATGTAAATTTCCCTTTTTATTACTAGAAAGCAATGGCCCGTGTCAGCATGGGCCCAATATTATTAAGTATTATTTCTTTTTTTTGTTAAGTTTGTTTATGTGAAATTGGATAAAAGAAATTTGATGGATCTAATGTGGTGTTCGTTATGTAAAATGTTATTTTTTCTATATTTGATCAGTTAAAATCTTGCAATATATTTTCTAGTTTTTTTTCCTTTTAAAATGAGGAAATGATTTCTATAATAGACGTGTGAAAAAAAAAGTTACACATGATATTCTACATTGATAATGTCTTCCTCCTTTTTCAACCACACCTCATCTTTACCCCATAATATGGAGCTCCCACCCCCCCACCCCCATCTTCATCCCCACCACCACACACAACCCTACCATCTACTTTCACCTCTTATAGTATTTGTCTAAATTATATAAAAATGTTTTTAGGATAACAATTTTTGCCAACCTATCAAAAACAAGAAAATAAATAAGAAACATATTTATTTTCCAAGAAATCAGTTTTAAAATAGTATTTTTAATCTTAACAAACACATCCTAAGTAATTATTAATCATATACTCATAGTATTGCATACGAAAAATTGAATACGCTCTCGATCCATGAATAGATGTTGATTGTCAAATAGTAAATTATTATACTCATTGAAACATTATACCATTAGATACTTAAAGCGACATTTGATACACATATAGAGTATTACTATTTATATATTAGCGAAAGATGATACATTTTTTTTCAAAGTTATCAAGGTTCTTATTTTTAGTTTTTTTACCAAAAACATATTACGGAATAATTTTATTAAGGGAAAATTTTCAAAATAGCAATATTTTAGCTTCTAATGGAACCCCTTAGCCATAGTTTCACTATTTATTTAAAATGTCAAATATTTTAGTTTGTTAAGGGCTGAGTTATGTATTTTTATTTATTTTTTATTAATTTGAAAGAATACAATTAGTTAATAACAAAAAGGAGAAGATCATGGGAGAGAATATTTTTAAAAAGGTAAAATCATTGAAATTCCTCTCATCAGTTACATTCAAAAGAAAAAAGGAGACAGTGCTCCTCTCGCCCTTGTTTCTCGAATTTCCAACTCTCTCTTGTTCATTAAATTTTCAATATCGATTTTTAACCCTCCATTGATCATACACAATCTATATCGAAGTTAATTCGATTGATTTTGCGAATTTTTTTTTCAAAGGGAACAAAATTTTGAAATAATTGATTAGGAATTCGTTGACAAACAATCAACAGGACACGGAATTTCCAACTTGATATTCCACATAATTGGTGAAATATAAAATCCATTAGGTATTTGTTAACTGTTGAATCGTAAATTAGTTTGAAAGTGTTCCGAAAATGGCTATTAAAAATTTTGACATGAATACATCTTTATTTTCTTAGATATTTGTTTTTTGGGGGGATAAAAGCGGTGAAATATTTGTATGTATTTAAAATCGTTAGTATGTTTGCTTGTTTGTAATCAATGTAGTAATTTACTTGGTATGATTGTAGAGAGATATTGAGATACATTGTGAGGATAGAAATACAAAACTTTTGATGGCATACAGCTAGAATGAATGCAAATAAAGAAGAAATACAAACAAAATTATGTTGTATTCTAGATAATCAACTAGAAGACATATTATGAATTACTAACTTTGTATCCATTGCCGAGGTTAAATACAATTTGATGACAAAAATACAAAAATAGTAGGCATACATTTAGAGTAAATAAAAAATAAGAAGCAATATAACAAAGAATATGTTGTATTCTACATCATCCCCACAAAATAATATTATGTACTACAAAAGTTGTATCTAAACAAAATTATGTTGTATTCCACACAATCAGCTGCAAAGATACTATTATGAACTACTAACTTTGTATCCATTTCCGAGGATGAATACAATTTGATGACATAAATACAAAACTAATAGGCATACAAATAGAAGAAATACACAAATATGTTGTATCCAACAAAATCCCAACAAAATGATATTCTGAACTACAGAAGTTGTATCCAATTCATAGTACGAAAACAAAATGAAGATAAGATTATAAAATTTGATGGCATACAGTTAGAATGAATACAAAATTTATGTATAAAACCAACGAAAAACTGTGATCAATACACTTTAGTTTAGTTATGAGTTGTATCCAAACATAAGTAATTTTTTTTTACAAAAGGAAATACTTATTATATTTTTAGATTATTTAAATATGAAAGGGAACAAGGGAATACATATGCACATAAAGACGAAGAGCCTATCGTTTCCTTTTATTTTCATTGCTTGTGTCCTTCTTGATGATGTTTATATTTTGTAATTGAGGAAGGTTTTGCATACGGATAAGGTCATGTAGATGCTTAGATCTGCTTTCTTCCAGCTTTCTAGCCGTCGATCCTACATTATCGACTTGTCCTTGAGTGATACAAAGATCAAAAGACAAAAAATCGCTAAAAAGTCGATCATTACATGATATACTTCTTGGAGTCCTCTTTGAGTTCGTCATTAGAGAGGAATTTTGAGTTTTTCCATATCAAAAACTCTAATCGAAAATAAAGAATTTACTAAGCAATTATACAAAAAAATATATTGAAAGGTTTAAACAGATGCAAATCAGTAAAATACATAAAAATCAAAAAAAGATACATACCTAAAATTAATGAGATTGTTGTGAATATTTTTTGGGAGATTTCTATCAATTTCTAAAAATAATCGAAAAAACGTCTCATATAAAGAGAGAAACGAGGGAATGAAAATTGAAGAACAATAGAAGAAGGGAATTGGATGAGAACATTTTTTGTTTTGAGATAATTATAAATTGGAGAGAGAACGTTTGTTTGGCTGAAAGGTATTGCTGCAATATTTTTGCAAGATGTGGGACTTAAAGGAAAATAAGGAATTAGAATTGGATACATTTAATTTGCTATAAAACTAAAATATTGACCTTTTTAATAATTATTTTAAAGTGTAGTTGTTTTAAATAAATATGTTAGGGATTTTGACTAGTTAGCTAATTTTTCTTATATTTTAAAATTTATTATTAATATATTATTGTTAAAATAACAATTAGGATAAAAATAAAGAAAATGTGTATACTCTACTAATTAATTTAATTTTAGACTCTCAATTATCTAGAAGTTTAACTTGACTATTAGTATTTTATAGAATTACTTAACGATGATGATAAAGTCAGGCAAAAATAATTAATTTTCTTAATTTATTAAAATAAACAAGTAAAATATTATTTTATTATTATAAGAGTCAAATTAATAAATTTTCGTTAAAATAACATTTAAGATAAAAATAAAGAAAATGTGCATACTCTACTAATTAATTTAATTTTTGTCTCTCAATTATCTAGGAGTTTAACTTGACTATTAGTATTTAATTTATAGAATTACTTAAGGATAATGATAAAGTCAGGCAAACATAATTAATTTTCTTAATTTATTAAAATAAACAAGTAAAAAATTATTTTATTATTATAAGAGTCAAATTAAAGATAACATTTACGATTTACTTTATTAATTATAATTAGTGGATATGAATGGATTTTCGAGAAAACTCTCAGCCAATAAGAGGATAACATTTTCCTTGATTCCTATAATTGATTCTTCTCATTATTTATCCTTTCTACAATCTCTTCTCATTATATGTTATGTCAACTCATTTTTACTTGTCATATTTTGACTTATATATTCATTAAAAAAATAATTTATAGGTTAAATAATTAATACTAAAAATATAATATAATTTTTTAAAGAAATTTATTCTTAATATATGAAAATTGACAATAAAAATAAAAAAATTATTTTTGAATAATGGACAAGTAAAAGACGGATGAAGTATGTACTCCCTCCGACCCTTTTGACTTGTGACATTTTGACTTGACACACCTCTTAAGAAAATAATGATGGTATAATGAGTTTATCATTTTACTCTTATTAGTTGATAGAGTTTTAAACATATTTACTCACTATATTTTTTAATAATATTAATTTAATGTTAATAAGTTGAAGATATAATAAGAGAAAAATATTGTTTTCTTAATTTGTTAAATATATTTGACAAATAAATTGAAACGGAGAAAGTATCTATGAAATTTATGCCAAATGGAAGAGGGAAAAAATGGAAGTGGACCAAAGTCCACGTCTTATGATACTTATGGCAAATAGAAAGTGAGGTTCATCATATTCTTCAATTACATGGTAGGATTTGTAATTAAATAAAAAAGATTGGACTTTTCTTAAAGCTCTTGCTGAGGTACAAAAAACAAAGCAAAAAATACAACTTTTTGAAGCAAGTTTATCTTGCAAAATGTTTTGTAAGACTTTAATAACATTTATGGCAAATAGAAAGTGGGACCCATCATATTCACCATGGGCAGGGAATAGTTTGTAATTAAACAGAAAAAGGAGGATAGTTTTAAGAGTTCTTACTTAAGTTCAAATAACAATGCAAAAGTTACAACATTTTTAAGCAAGCTTATGTTGCAATTTTTTTTTTTTTTTTAAAAAACTTTAATACCTCCAAACTTTAATTTAATGTCAGAACATTGACATGTTGAAACTGTCCTTTCTAATATATAGAAATATATAATCATTTCTATTATTGTTTATTTGTTATAAATAGATGTGTTATATTCATATATAGTAATTCAATTTTCCTTTAGTTTATTGTTTAGGGTCGCTTTCGTATATCAATACCAATATTTAGATTTTTTTTATAGCAATGAAAATATTTTGTTCACTACATTTAATTTGTTTCTCTTTAATTGTTATGCTTGAGTTATCATGTTCCTCTTTAAATACATTTTTCATCTTAAAATTTTTACATTATTATTCTAAACTTTTATACTTAATAATATAACACACACAATAATTTACTATTTTATATACATAATATTATTAATCAACACAATATACACATACAAAGTACATACACTTAACTAGTATAATTGTTTCGTTTGTTTCAGCTATGAACACTTCTTGATTTATAAGTGCGTAGAGAATTGGCCTTACTGAATTCTCCTTAAAGTGACTTACACGTCACACATACATATGTGATTTCTAAATGTGTTATCCCATAGATACACCATTCGATATACCTTGTAATACAATTAGAAATCATTAAAGGTTCTTAATGTCTTTATTCTTGTTACTGAACATTGTCTCATCATGAGAATAGACCATAAAATAATTTTGACAATGTTAAATTGTCGTCAATGACTTTGTTTGATCTCCTTGAATCTAGATCTTGGGATTTCTAGTCTTCTAGTTAAAGTTACCGTCACAATGACTTGTCCTCGGTCATAGTCCCATTCCATTTGATGATCTATCAACTCCCTCTATAATTAGGCCTTTTGTAAGTGGATCTAACATATTATCCTTTGACTTTACATAGTCAATTGTGATAGTTCCACCAGAGAGTAGTTTTTGAACAGAGTTGTATCTTCTTCGTTGTATGTGACAAGACTTACCATTATACATAATGCTCCCAACCCTTTTTGTTGTAGCTTGACTATCACAATGTATGCATATAGAGGCCATTGATTTGGGCAAAATGAAATGTCTTTTAAGAAATTTCGAAGCTATTAAGCTTCTTTGCCGACCTTGTATAAGGATATGAACTTAGACTCCATTGTAGAGTGAACAATACATGTTTTTTTGGATGATTTTTAGGATATTGCTCCTCCACCAATGATGAAAACATATCCACTTATTATCTTAGTTTTATTTGATCCAGTAATTCAATTTACATCACTATATTCTTCAACGATTGCTGGATACTTGCTATAATGTAAAACAAAGTTTTGAGTGTCATCTAAGTTTCTCTAAAACTCGTTTCATTGTCATCCAATGATTTTAGTTGGAATTACTTGTGTATCGACTTAGTTTACTTATATCACAAGTTATGTCTGGTCGTGTATAATTCATGATGTATATCAAACTTCTCAATAATCAGGCATAACCCAATTGAGTCTGACTTTCACATTAATTCTTAGCTAGATCAATATTCACATCATTGATGTTTTTACACTTTTGAAGTTTAAGTACTTGAATTTTTTAAGTACCTTTCGAATATAATGAGATTGAGACAATGCTACACCGTGAGGAGTTTTATGAATCATAATTCCCACTATCAAATTGACAACTCTTAGATCTTTTATATCGAACTAATTACTAGCAAACATACACTTAGTAGTATTTATGTTACTAGTGTTGTTATTCATTATCAACCTATCATCCACATAAAGGCATACAATAACCAATCGATTCAGAGTATTTTTAATGTAAACACATTTATTACATTCACTGATCTTAAATCTATTTGCCAACATAATTTGATCAAACTTTGTTTGTAACACCCCGTATTCGAAACGGACAAAAATGCAGATTATGAGAAGTTGCAGGTGCAACTTACGGTCACCATCCACGGACCGTAGGTCAGACCACGGCCCGTGCTGGTGGTCTGTGGTTCACCACTACAACCCTTCCCTAAACCAGCTTAGAAAATTGGCTAAGTCCTGACTCACGGACAGACCCACGGTCCGTAGATCAAACCACGGTCCGTGGTCTGTGTCCGTGGATCGAGACTTCCCTTACCCAGCCTCTGACACAAACTATGGTCGACCAGCATGGACCGTCATTCGATCCACGGTCCGTAGGTCTGACCGTAGATGAGGGTCAGCAGCCAGTTAGCTGAAAAATATTGATGGGTCAACTTCAGATGGTCCTAACTCTTAGCACAAAATGAATTATATGTACCATGACCTATGGTTAGATATATAATTGAATTATCTTTCCAACGCCACCGAGTTTGCTAAATTCCGACCTCTGAGTAAAAAGTTATCCCCGTTTTAGTGAAGCCCTGTCGGGCAGACTCGACCTACGGACCCAATCTACGGAGCGTCGATTGATTGACGGACCGTCAGTCCATTCCGTCAGTCACTCCGACAGCAGTTAATTCAGGGGTCTTTTGGTCTTTTCCTATTTCGTTTAACCCCTAAGATACATCGTTTAGACCCTAAATCATGAGGTTTTAATCAGTGTAAGCCTAGAAACATAACTAGAACTTATCTAAGTCAAAATCATTAATCAAAACTTAGAAAATTAGAAGCAAGAGAGGAGAAAAAGGTCAAGAACCCTAGTTCAAGAACGCAACAAGGTTCCATCAGTTCTAGCCCCGAAATCGAAAGATTTCTCCGTGGAATTCGTCACCAGGTATGTGGGATTTCACTAGTGGGTTCCTTCCACCCATTAGGTCCCTAGAATTCAGT
>JAJOOR010032329.1:0-11350 GCA_036250505.1 Solanum acaule | reverse complement strand
ATCTGAAAGACATTTTAAAAGGGTTAATTTTGTAATTTTATCCATATCACATAAATTAGGACAAAGTGACCAGTAATGTTGGTTATTTGAAAGTTACATCAAAATATTATAAATCACAATAATTAATAACTTAAAACATTTTTTTTTAAAAATTAAAATTTGGATGACTCTCCAAATTTTATTTGTGTGACATAAATTGAGACAACAAAAATAACATATATTGGGTCCATTTTAATTTATTTGTCTTATTTTTTTTGGGTTTTTTATATTTAAAAAATGCGTAAAAATATTATAAATCATGATAATTGACAACATAAAATATGTTTTGAAAAAAAATACAAAAATTTCCACTCATTCTTTAAGTAAATCTATCATAAAAATACTATAAATCATGATAATTGACAACATAAAATATTTCAAAAATGTTGTATGTGGATAGTCTTATTGTGCCTTGAATAGCGTTAAATAAAGTACAAGTTTGTGATAAAAAAACTTATTCCTTTATCCACGCAAATAATCGCTTCAAAATCTCCGTTATTAGCCCCAAAACATACCATTTATATTATTGGGCCCGTGCCCGTGCATAGCACGGGCAACATTACCTAGTTTATATATAATGTGTAGTATTTAAGTGGAAGGTGATGGGACCCACTTATATAGTTTGATAAATATATTGGATATTAGTAGTGATTTATAGTATAGTAATTAATATATATAATATGTAGTATTTAAGTGGAAGGTGGTGGGGCCCACTTATATATTTTATAAATATATTGGACATTAATAGTAATTTTATTGGCACATTGGTAGTCATTCCTAGAGTCTTTTATAATATAGTAATATATTTGGTAATGTATTAATTTTTTTCAATATTTGATGGTGATACGTTTTAGTTGAGAGAAAATTTATCATAAATAAACTATCTCTAGCTTCACAAAATAGGATTAGACTATATATATACTATTCATTTGAAATATCACTTATGAAATTATACTGAATATGTTATTGTTTTTTTTAAAATAAAAAAAATAATATATGAATAAGTTAAGAAACGTGTTAATTAGTGGTGCCAGACTGCCAGTTTGATAAAACAGCTGTCTAAATATTCGAAAATGTCATAACTATGAGACAAAATTAATTAGGCAAGTGGGTAAAAAAGTCTACTCAAATTTTAACTATTTTTTTTTTTTGTATTAAATTATTTTTATAACTTCTATATAATTAAATCACCCCAACTCAAGTCTTCTAAAAACTTATTTTGTTTTGCTAAAATTAATTGATCATTGAAAAAAAATGGTGCAAAAAGTTGGTTTGTACCTTGTTCTATTGTTCATCTTTGCTACTATCATTTCAACTGCCTCATCATCAAGTAAGTTTTCATTAAGTTAATTTATATATATATATATACTATAAAAATATTTGTCAAAAGCATTTAATTTTTTTTTATAATTGTAGTATATATGTATGTGACTCAGTTTGCATGTATTTGACTAATTTTACGAGATACTTATTTATTAATTACCTTTTATCAACATAAATATTGAATAGCTCTATCACAAATCAAAGCTCGAACAACATTTTCAATCACAATATATTTCGGATGCTTGAAGGCTCCGTTAACACGGAGTGATGATTTAGAAAGATTTTTTTTATTAATCGTAATTGATCATGATATCTATAGCGTTATTTCTTTTTAATCAAATCTTGATTTCGTTTTGCTTCTTCCGACCGTCGAGCCTGATCAACTCGACTCTTTTCCCTGTCCTCCAACCTCTTGCTTTATTTTATTCTTTTTTTTGTACTGTTGCTTGAATGAAGATCATGAATCTAGAAGATTCATGAGTGTCAAAGAAAGAAAAAGCGTAAAATATTAGTTTAATATATATAATTAGTCCAACTTATGAAAAGCGGTGACATGATGTCATAAGTCATATAAAAAGATTTTTGGGATAATTTATGTTTACCAATAGACCATTGGCTAAAGAGAATAGGTTGAGATTAATGTTTTGACCTTCGTTCAAATTTAAATTTGAAATATCATAATTTTAGATTAACGAAACCTTAAAGAATAGATATTGACATATTAGTATATGCATTAGTATGTGTCTTGTTTTTTTTTTATATCTACATGTAATTTTTAGTCAAAATTTTAATGAATTAGGTTAAATTCAGAGAACTTGTTCTAGATTAATGATTTTTATTTTTATTTTATATATGTATTGACAGGAATTCTCAAGGAATCCATTGATGAAACTTTTATCTATGATTTACCGGCTCAGCAGGTGGGAGCTAGTTGTATTATTAAAAAAAATGTAATTAATTAATAATATTACGTCTTAATATGCGTATTTGTCAAAATACACATAACACATGTATTTTTATGTTCGATTAGTCAAAAACATCAAAAATATTTTTTAAAAAATAATTATTAAATGAATCAGAAAATGACTTTTCTAGCGAAAGTAGAAACAACAACAATATTTCATATTGTTATTAACTGTGTCTTCCTCATGCACCCTCCAACACATTCATCTTCAATCTAATCCCCGTAGTGCTCACAACCATATTTCTACCTCTACATTTCACGGTATTTATTTAAATTATATAAAAATATATTTAAAATAATATTTTTTATTTACGTATCAAACAATTTCGTAATTTCACTTTTTTTTTTTCATATATAGGATGAGAGCTATATAGAAGTGGATGATGCAGAATTCTCTATAGCAAGGAGAATGGATTTGGTCATGTTATCAGACTATCATTGGGTGCGGAGAAGCGTACCATCAACCCCACAACCTTGAATAATATTATTTTCTATGTTCATTTTTAATTGTCTGCTATATTATTCTGGAATATCGAATAATATTTGTCTAGTTTATAAAATTAATGAATAATTGACATTTCATGTCTATTTTATTCATGTTGTTATATACTATTCATTTTTCAATGTTTAAATGACTTATATTTAATGAAAGTGATTTGGTAAAATTACTCCTATCATTTACTATTTCTTAATCTATGTGTCAAGTCAATAATGAACAATTATTATTAGATAGGGGAGTACTAATAATATTACTTTTATGTTTTTTTCATTGTTTAGTTAGCTCTTTTTTATGCATGTAATTAAAAAAAATCAATTATGGAGTTACAATTCTCTTATTGTGGTTATTTAAGGGAAAATTGTATAAAATAACAAACTATTAATTTAAAATAAATGTTATAACCACAATTTCATTTAATTCTAATATGTAGCAAACACTTTGTCATTTGCCTCTCTCCCCAGAAATCTAACTCGTCACTCTCCCTGATCTCTCTCACTTCATACAAACACAAATGTATAAATTGTGTTTGTGTTTGTATAAGCGAGAGAAAACTGTATATACAAATACATATCTCTTTGTCCTATACACTTATACAATACAAGTCTTCCCCTACCCAGTTCTCTTTTGCCTTTCTCTCTTTCTCGCTTTATACGAACATAAATTATACCAAATATAATGTATAATTTGTGTTGTATAAAACGAGAGAGAGACATTTGATATACAAATATTTTAATTCGATTCAATTGTATATAAATTCAAATTTTATACAGATATACAAACACAATCATTGATATACATAGTAGTTACATATATACAATTATCTAACCGATATACATATACAAGCGCTGCGCTTTTTATATAAACGATATGTATGTCTGCGATTTATACAAATGAGATGTTTCACAGCAAACTATGTTTGCTATAGAGTGCAAATAACAAAACTGTAGCTATAGAACGCTAATATGAATTTTATGTTTGTTAAACCTAAAATATATATATATATTAACAAGTGACATATATATTATATATTATAAGAATTAACAAGTGTACGGTATTTGTAGATGGTAATCGTTTCTCATGATTATTACAACAAAACAAGGAATTAGTGAAACAAATATTTGATGGTGATTGCTGATGATGAATTTGACAATAACGTATACTAAAAGGTCACATTCAATCACAAAAATCTTAAGTATATTATTTTAAGGCTCTTTACAAAATAAAAAACAATCAATTTTAATTCGAGCAAATAAGTGACTGCGAACAAAAAAAATAAATTATATACACATTGTTCTTTTTTAAATATTACTCATAAAACTATATTAAATATATTATTATTATTATTCTAGCCGATTGCCACTATGAATAATTAATTAACATGTTAGTGGTGCCAATTTGTTAGCTGTCTAGATATTCGAAAAAATGTCATACCTATATGAGACAAAAAAATAATTTAGGCATGTGGGTAAAAAAGTCTACTCAAATTTTAAATTTATTTTTTATATTAAATTATTTTAATGACTTCTATATAATTAATAAATCACCCTAACTCAAGTCTTCTGAAATTTTTTGTTTTGCTAAAAGTAATTGATCATTGAAAAAAAATGGTGCAAAAAATTGGTTTCCATCTTCTTCTATTGTTCATCTTTGCTACTATCATTTCAACTGCCTCAACATCAAGTAAGTTTTTCATTAAGTTATAGATTCATATAGCAAATTATATATATTTGTCAAAATATAAATTTTATAATTGTATTCGACTCAAATTAAGGTAGTTATTAGTTATTTTTCACCATGCAGATATTTGACAACTTTATCATTAGTAAAAGTTTGAACAATGGAAAATAATCATCTAGATTGAGTTTCAAAGAGAGAAAAAACATAAGATAGTACCCAATAGACTATTGGCTAAAGAGAATAGGTTGGAATTGAAATTTTTTGTCTTCGTTGGAATCTAACCTGAGATATCATGATTTCAAATTGACGTAAACATATTCTTACATACATGAAGCTAGAATTAATTAGAATAATTAGAATTTATAGAGTATATATTATCATCTTAGTATGTGTATTTTTTTTTTTTTTTTGTGTATTTATATGTAACATTGAGCTGAAAATTTAATAAATTCGGTTAAATTCATAGAACTCGTTCTAGATGAGTGATTTTCGTTTTGATTTTATATGTGCTCTTTTTTCATATATGTAATAAAAAAATTCAATCATGAATTTTATTTTATTTTTTAATTTCCTTTAATTTGTAATATCATGTTATAATTCTGTTATTGTTATAATTAGTAAATGATCACATTCAATCACAAAAATCTCTCATAATATTTCTAATCCAAATATAGTCTTCCATTATATTTGTCGGATCAAATGTATCCTTTTCATTATATTTTATGCAAAGTTGTTCTTAATTTTGATGGAAACACATTAGAATCGTCAATATGGGCTAGGCCCGTTGGGTCGATCTGGCCTAACTCATGATTTGATAGGCTAAGCTAAGATTTGTAGAGACCATTTAAGAAAAAATCTTTTTAGTTCGGCCTAAATTAACCTATTGATTTGTGAGGTTTGAAAAATATGAATAAGGCCAGCCCGTGGACCAAATAAAAAATAATTAAAAAATAAAAATAAAATAGAGTATTAAATAAAAATAACAAGAGTCCAAACTCAAAATCTATTTAAAATTTTAAATATTAAAATTTAAATACAAATTATGTTTCTAAAATATATACTATATAAAATGAAAAATTCCTAAAAATTATGGGAATCACAACGTAGGTTGTAACCTATGGAATATTGTCATATTTTTTTTGTCTTTATTATGACCATTAGAAACAGTTAGGTTAATATTTCTATTTAGATATTTATACTTTTACTTGAATCAAACTTAATAAATATTATAAAGATGATTTTATTTGTGGATTTGATTAACAAATAGTAACACTAACCTAACACCGTGTAATATTGTCGGGTCCATATTTACGATAATATTTTTAAATTATGATTTGATTTAAAAAATTATAAAAAAAATTACTTAAAAAAATGGGTTGGCCCGTCACAGCCCACAACCCACATACTTGTGGGTTAAGCTAACCGTTTTCTGGCCCACAAAAAAATGGGCTAGCCTGCCTGACCTGTTAAATTTTAAAGGTTGTATGAATTAGCTCGAATAAAATGGATCCGCTCATATTGATAGCTCTTAGACACAAGTAACAAACTCAGAATCAAATGATTTACTCTCAATTTCTACATACAAAAATGACATGCTTTAGTGTTTAATTTATGGTTAAATTTCAAAGATCTAATATAAATTGTTGTAGGGATAAGAGTCTGAAAAATATCCCAACTTTGGTCAGATTTGCTGTTGCGATACTAAACTTTCATGAGGACCTATTACCTCCCTAGACTATTTAATACCGTATTTTAAACATATATATTTGTCCACGTGGACATAAAAAATAATACAAAATTATAAATAGTAATGTGTCCACGTGGGTACATATATACCTTTAAATACACTATTAAATAGTTCAGGGGGTAAAAAATACGATATTAAATAGTCTAGAGAGGTAATAGATCCTTATGAAAGTTTACTATCGCAACAACAAATCCAACCAAGGTTGAGACATTTTTCAGACCCTTATCCCATTGTTGTAACTTGTAGTTTTATTATTGTCCCAACACCTGGATATAGAGTAAACTCTATTTTGAGCAGCAATCACCAAAAATAAATATAAACAAAATATTTATTGCTTTTAACAACTTAATTCTTTCTTTGTTCTTCTTGGCCACCATTTTTCTATTTTATTTTTAACATAACTTTTTAAGTTATTGTATTAATTCCTTTTAATTGATTTAGATATATTTTATTTGAATCAATATTAGTCTATTGAAAATAGTCGAATTTCACATTCAAAACATAGAAATAAGGCTATATATACATTACGTTTTCCGATCTCACTTTTGAGGTTATACAACTGAATAATTAATTAACCACATATTAGTGGTGCCAGATTGTTAAAGTAGCTGTCTAAATATTCGAAAAATGTCATAACCATGAGACAAAAAATTAATTTAGTCAAGTGGGTAAAAAAGTCTACTCAATTTTTAAATTTATTTTTTTGTATTAAATTATTTTTATGACTTCTATATAATTAAATCACCCCAACTCAAGTCTTCTAAAAACTTGTCTTGTTCTGCTAAAATTAATTAATTATTTAAAAAAAATGGTGCAAAAAGTTGTTTTCCATCTTCTTCTATTGTTCATCTTTGCTACTATTATTTCAACTGCCTCAACATCAAGTAAGTTTTCATTATGTTATAAATTCAGATAGCAACTATATTAGATTTGTCAAAAGCATTTTTTGTTCATTTTATAATTGGATGATGGTTGGTATTCGATTCAATTTGCATGCATATATACGTGATACGTCGGTTGATTTACAAGATACTTATTATCTTCCATCTCTTCCATCAGTACATATATTGAATAACTATATCCACTAAAGGTGAGACGACCTCATGATTGTAAATTGACAAAACCATATTTTTGCATACACAAATCTAGGATTTAATTAGAACTAGTGGAATTCATAAAGATTCTTTTTTTTTTTTTTTAATGAATTTAGTTAAATTCACAGAATAAGTACTAGACTAATGATTTTTTATTTTGATTTTATATATGCAATCACAGGAATTCTCAAGGAATCCATTGATGAAAACTCTTCCCATAATTTACCGAAGGCCAAGGTTCCTACTCTCTCTTTTAAAACAATCATTAATAGAGTTAATGATGAGATTATGAGTTAAGCATGCATTATTCAAAAAAATATACTAGTAATATTTAATTATATTATGTTTCAACATGTCTTCTCGAGTATAGGTAAGTAAAAACTCATGCATTATTCAAAAAAATATACTAGTAATATTTAATTATATTATGTTTCAACATGTCTTCTTGAGTATAGGTAAGTAAAAACTTACTGCATTCAGTAATTACATCAGATCATATACTAATTTATGTATCTTATCATATATTATCTAAAAATGTATGTTATTAGAGTGAAATTATTTTTAATTGTTTGGTTGTTTTATTTTTAATCAAATTTTCATATATGGATGCGTTTAGTATGAAGTTCCAATTTTCCATGTTTCATTGGTCAAAAGAAAATTGAAAAGGAAAAATTCTTTTCGCCAGAAAATTTGGCCAAAATGGTATTTTACCTTTTTGAAACATTTTTATCCTTTTAAATTTAATACATTTTAATTAAAAAGTAGAAAAAAGATTAGTTTATTTTAAAATTAAAAAAATATTAAATTTTTTAAAATTTCTAGCCATTTAGCATTACCCAATTGAAAAATATTTTCTTTGAGAAAACAAATTTCTTAAAAGTGACAAAAATAACTTCTCGAAATAGAAAAAATAATTTTTATAAATGACATTTTACATTGTCACCACTCACCAACACCCTCCAACACACCTCATCTTCAATCCCACTCTGGTTGCCTCTACATCCTACCCTACTCCACCTACCATATAATATTTGTCTAAGACTTCAAATTCTCAAAAAAAAAAAAAAAAAATCAAATTCTAAATTGTGATTTTTAAAATTTTGAAGGGTAAAACTTGACCATAAGCTAAGTTTATTTATATTTTGTAAAAACCCATCATTTAATTTTATAAAATAAACACTTGTTTGACGTGAATAGATGTGAAAATATTAGATAAAAAATAGATAGTCACCACTATTGCTGATTTTTTGGATTATTGAATCTTTGTAAAATTATATATTTTGAAATTTGTATTAATATGTAATCGTAAATATTTATTTATAATGCGCTTTTATTAATTCAGCACCTTAAGATATTTCGATATCTTGTTTATGAATAATAATTTGCTCTTTTGCTAAAATAACAATTGAGACAATTTTAATAGTTTTCAAAACTTATGAAATTTTCGTGTTTATGAGTTATGTTAAAATATAAATTACATATTCAAATTAATTTACAAAGCCTTAAATTAATATAAAATATCCAAGATAATATTTTTTACTTACGTACAGAATCACAACGACATAGTAGTGGATGATGCTGAGTTTTCTGTAGCAAGGAGAATGGAAATGGTTGTGATGAGAAAGAGACCATCCAGTAAAGTGAACCCACCGCAAAATTGAATAATACTACGTATTAATTATAGTATTAGTCCTTCGGGACGATTCACTTGATTTGGAAGATGATTATGTTTGGGATTGATCTTCTTTAATGTTTTTTGAGTCGAACCTGTTGACTGCGGATTACCTGGGCATTTAAAAGAATTATAATATTATTTCTTATTATTTCATGCATGTAATAAAAAAATCAGTTATGGAGTTCTTTTTTTTTTATTGTCTTTTTGTTGTTTCAATTTCCTTTAATTTGTATCATGTTATAACTCTTTTCTTAGTGTGATTGTTTGTAATAATAATAAAAATATTAACAAGTGAAATATTCATATATAGAATTTGAGGGTATGCTTTCTCAAATTTCATTATTGCTGGAGTTCGTGTTTGGCTATAAATTATGTCTTTTCCTTAAAAAATTCATCAAATATATTTGAGCTCAGGCTCTTGGTTAAAAAGTGAATGTTACTTGATTGTAAAAAGAGGAGCTTATCGAAAAAAGACTAAAAAACAGAACATATAAAAACTTATCAAATAGAGGAGGTGTGCAATAGAAATATTATACTATGTTTTTAAGAGGTTAACTTATCTATATAATTGGCATTTGAAAGCATACAAAAACATAGATTCTAAAAATATAAAATTGAAAGTGTGTAATAGAAATATTATACTATGTTTTCATGTTCTCAACGGAAACAAATCATAATTCAAGTATCTAAATAAAAATTACTGAAAATTTAAGAGATTATTGATGTATTAAGAAAAAAAACAAAATCTAAATGAAAACGCTTTTTCTCTACCAACTTTCTTACCTTTAGAATATCTTTGGTAGAGAGCAATATTCCTTAAAGAGCTCCGTACGATGCAAATTAAAATTAATCAAATTTAAATATTACTAATAGTCGAACTCCAATATTGATATTTTGGAAAAAAAAAAAAAAAAAAAAGGTAACCTTTTACAAAGTTTTCACTTTTTTTTTAGAAACTGAAAAAGTAGATTTATTTATTTTTAATTTAAGAAACAAAAGGCCACTTTTTGTCCTTTGGAAACTACTCCTTGTTTTGCTTTTCGGCGAAGTTCATTGCCCGGCGATCTCTTTCTCCGCCGAAATCCTCAGCAATATCCTTCTCTCCGGCGACATCGAGCTGTAAGTTCCGGTCTGTCTCTTTCTTCTCCAGATTTTGCCTTTTTATTTTCTCTTACGAGCAAAAAAAAAATGAAACCTCATCCCAAATGATTCTTAGCGGTAAAATAGACGAAAAAAATAATCTATATTTGAATTCAATGCTCTAAATCCGTTTGCACTGCATGAATGAAGCTTGAATTTCGATAGTACATCGTTATTTGTCATGGCTCTATAGTTGAGATCTGAGTATTAATTGCATTGAAGTATTGCTTATCAATTGTTTGAAGAAGATGAAAAAAAATTAAAGCCGACAGAGAAATCGAAAAGTACCGTTATGAATTTCTAATCATTTGTCAAATCCTTCTAATTACCATACACCACATTTCAACTTTTTTGATAACGGTGTGGTGTCTGTGGTGTGGTGTCTGGGTCAGCTTGCATGCACATCACTAATTCCACGGGATACATGTCACTTCTCACCAGCAACAGGTATCAGGTGCATCTAGTCTGATTATTAAAATCAGAAATGGCTATTGCTAGTAATTACTGATAAAAAAAAATCTGAATAGTTGCACCAAGGGTGTGAGGCTGTGGGCTAATGGTCAATGAATTGGTTTGAGAACCATGGGGCCCCAAGAGCAATAATATTAGGTGATCTCTTCCCATATGTCCAAACATTAGTGGATAGATTTATCTTGTACTTGTGTTGATGGGAGGTAGTAGGTGTCCCATAAAATTAGTTGTGGTGCGAGCAAGCTGGCTCGGACTCCACATTTATATAAATAGAAAGTTTGAAAAACTAATAGTAGTTAATATCTCTAAATATCTACTTATATCTTTAATCAGCTAGCATTTTTAGTTATATGGGAGAATGCTTTAATTTGCATACGTTTGTATAATCCAGTAATCCTCCAGGAAGAGTTTGCTGACCTATTGCCCACACGACTTTGGTATATGAAAAAAATGAGCTAGCTTTTTCGCTTCTTGGGATTTGAACCCTCGTCGTTGTTCCAGTTCCATGGACCACTAGGATACACCTTTTTGGATGCCAGATTTTTTACATTTTAAAACAAGCAAGCACTAGGAAAGCTTCCTTTTGTTTTTACAAGGTCAAAAAAATAGAAAAGAAAAAGGAAGTGCACAAATTGGGTCCAAGAACACCTATAATTGAAAGTTGTAAATACTTAATCGTAAGCATTACATGATAAACTAATTGTCAGTCCTAGTGGAGCCA
>JAJOOR010032328.1:0-12330 GCA_036250505.1 Solanum acaule | reverse complement strand
ATAGAGGGCTAGCTAGCTATAGAGAGAGGGAAAATAAAAAATTAAACAAAAAAAAAAAAAAGGTGTAAAATTACTACAACTATGAATGAATAGGTGAGCGTGTGGGTGAATGTATGCGTGTGTGTAGTTGGCTAGTCTAATCATAAAAATTTGTAATGAGTAATTTTGCTTCTCTTTTTCTCTCTATTTTTATGCCTTTTTTTTTTCTTTCTTCTTCTTACTTTCATCATTATAATTTGTCCATGCTTTTCGGTGGCCTCTTCTCCTCCTAAATAAAACTTTATTATACATTGTATCATTAAAATTAAATAAAGTTAGGACAAGAAAAAATAATAAATTATTAAAGCAAAAAATGTTTCCTCCAATCCCTAAACTCCTTATTGGAACTCTTTGTTTCTTTCCAAGATACGGATACGGGGAAAATAAATTGAATGCCGTCTTTATGTAGTGGAATATGTTGAAAAACACACTTAGTTTATTGATACGTCAGTTTATTTTTACTTGTTATTATTTGATTTGGTATTTTTTTAAGAAGTAATTGATATTCTTTATTTATTTTAATAAAATATTATATAAATACATATCTTATTTTACTATAATTTTCTAAAAATAATTTACCATTTAAAAAAACTACAAAAATTCCACTTAGATACATTTTTATCCTCTATCAGATACATTTCTATCCCTCTCTGATACATACTATCCCCTCTCGGATACATCACTCCCCTCTCGAATACATCTCTCCCAATAAGTAATGTATGTTATGCATCCACAAATTTTTTGATGTATCCAAAATATTATAATTTTAGGGGATTTTTGTGATTTGAGAAATAATAGGGATAAGATATAATTTGCTCTTAACACTGTATGATTTATGTAATTTTTATTTTTTTTATTGTTCAATATTACCAAAACATACTTCTTTGGGAGCAATAAATAAAACAATAATTTTACTATACCATTCTTTAAATATAATAAATTCAAAGTTTTGAAAAATCATTGAAAAACAATTATAGTTAATAACGAGGAAAAATTATCACTTGATTTTTTAAACTGAAAAAACAAAAATGAATGGAAGGAGTAAGATAATAAGTTTACGTACTATATCACCCTTTAAATTTTATTAAACATAAGGGTAAACAAGGAACTAGCTAAGTGATGCATGATCTATCGATTTTTCAAACTAGATAAGTAAAGATGAATAACAATCTATTTTGTAATTTCAAACAATAACAATCTATTTTGTAAATATAGTGGACAAATAAAGTTAAATAGAGGAGAGAGTATAATATTATATGTTTATATTACATGCATGACGTGTGTACACAAATTGTATACTACATATGTGACAAAAATCCATCTGATGTAGGCATGTAGCTTTAGTTATATATGCCCATAACCCAAATATCCCCTTTTTTCTTTGGGAACTGTATACTCCAATTTCCCAAATATTATTAAAAGAAAATCCACTATCTCATACTATTTTTATATTATCTCCATTTTTGTATAGCAAAAGTCTTTGCATGATTCAAGCACATGCATCAAACTAATTCCCTAATTATCTGTCACCCATCAATGATTGAATTTGATTAATTTAGGTATCAAAATTATATACAATATAGTCAAGAACGTTGGAAATTATTTTTTCCTGATCCATACCTTTCTTTTTCTTTTGTGTGTCTAAATACTTTGTTCTTTTAATTTATTAAATTCTGTGAATGCACCGAAACCCATTAATTCTTCTAAGAGTTATAAAAAGTCAAAAAAAAGAATATGCAGCTTGACTAAAAATATAGAAAGGTTATTAATAAGAGCTGGCTTATTCACAAACGTGGCAGCTTATTATTGAAGGCAGGTATTTCTTGTCTTGTCTGTATTTTTTGTCCTCAATTTGATGATAGACTGGAATAAATCTTTTAATTTAAACTCAATATTTTTATTCTCTAATTTTAGAGTATGCATTGAGTAAACACGATTACTAAATTTTAATGAAGTTGAAAAAGTAGATATGTATGTGTCCTATGTAGTGTTCTGTATGGTGTCTCACATGAATTGCCACGTAGAACATATATAACCAATTAAAGTGTCTATTTGTGTATAATCAAAATTTGAAGGATATAAATATCAGTTAAATTCAAATATTACGACCCATTTATGTATTATGATAACTTGAAATGTGAATCCAACAAAAACTTTATAGTTAAAGTCTTCAAGGGAGTGCTGAAATTTATGCCCCAATTCCTGAAAGATCTACGGATCCAGTTATATATATATATATATATATATATACTTTCTACTCTTGATTGTATAGATCTTGGTTTGAACATGAATCTTCATTTTTCTATCCGCCTATATTTATGAATCATCCAACGCAAAATTAATTACACACAATTATTTCATTAAAGAGTCTCGCGTTAGATGAAACAACGATGGGGATCTCTTTATATGGTCTTAGGTGATCAACCTCTTATGAGTTACCTTATAGAGTTAAGTTAGGTCTAACTCATTTCAATAATTATTTATCGATGTTAGGCCATCATTTTAAATGTCTATGATTCAGATGTTCACTCTCAAACATGTGGTAAGTGTTGATCGAAAAGTCTTTAAAAAGAGATAGATAGTACGTACTCTTTTATAGTTATTGACAATCTTCCATTCATGAGCTAATTTAAGACGAGTTATATCTAAGATCCATAATTTCAGTGATATATGATTTTTGAATTCAAAGATAGTCATATAGATTAATACTACGTCAATTTTCAAAACATAGGCGTGGAGAGTGTCAAATGACAAGTAACCACTCGTTTGAATAAAGCAAAGTTTGAAAATTATTTCATATACGTTCAAGGCCCATGGCACACAGAAAGAGTGATGTCTAATCAAACATGCGATGTTTTTTTCTCTGACAAATTTATAGTAGGAGCTAGGGTATAACTTTATTCAAATTATATTACTATCATTCATATATTATAAACAGATTTACTGTCCAATTTAACGTCGTACATGAAAGAGAGATTTGGCATGCACCCTTTGAAAACAAGCAAAGGTTGTTTTTCATTTCCCTTTTTTTCTCATTACTATTTATTACTTAAATCGATATCTTGCTATCATACTTTTTGACAACTCCGCAGAAGGTCTATTGAAAATGATCCTTTTTTAAACGGTTCAACCCGTTAGTAATATTGTATGTTTCTAATTTAGGCGTGCAAAGCTTTAAAACACATCATCCAGATGTAAGATTTGCTTATGTATACACCTAACATCTTTCTTATGTTGTTTGCCGATGTGGAATTTCGTATCTTTATAAGGTGAGGTGTCACATGCACCCCCTCTTATGGAGTCGACATCTCCGCTGAGATTTTTTCCCACCGCATAGGATTTGCCGCGCTCAGTACTCATTAGGTTTTCCCCACATTATCGGAATTTGCTTAAACTCAATAGAGAAATCTGATCCACATCGATAAGGCTAAGACAAGAGTGACTCTAATACCATTTGTAACTGTCCAACCCACTAAGTGATATTTTTTACTTTGGACCAAGGTCCACACAACTTTAAACTCATCACTAGGATGTAAAGTTTGCTTATCTATATACCCACGTATTTTTACCGATGTATATAAACTTCTTAATTAACTTAATGGTCACAATTTTACCCCTACGAAGATATGAATAAAGTTCAATGCATTGTATCGTTTTCAGAATCCGCTTATGAAATTATATATTGTTGTTGTTGTATTTTTCTCCGACCATATCTAGTAGACTAGTACCTACAAAACCTAAGGAATTAGGTTGGAAAAAAAATCTACATATGGATTATTTGTCCTTTGGACAAGATGCCAAATTAAATTGTCTTGTTATTGGCCTGCCAAGAAGTCATTCTACACAGAAATGTTTTCACATATTGTAATGATTTCAATTTTGAAATTAGTCACGTTATCCCATTTTCATGTTTCGGTGCCCCGACGTCAAAGGAATATAAATATCCAATTATTGAGTTTTTTTTATTTTTACTTTATTTTTTTAGTACAGCTCACCAAAATAAAAGATTTTTTTATTTGCTTAAACTCATTATTATAATTAATTAGATATAAGTTTTTCTTGATTGATTGAACCTTTAATTAATCTCCAGCTGTTTTTAATTTTTTTCAAGGTGTTGATGGTTTTGTACCTGATTTATATATATAAAAAAAATTAGTGACAATAGAATCTTGAATAAAGTGAACATAATTATTTAATTTCATCTTTCAAGGTAAAAGAGAAAAAAGGAACAGATAAACTATGATGACAAACATAAAATTTTGCCTGATTAGAACATTCTTAATAATGAAACTAATTAAGAAAGAAGTGAAAAGTAGAATGGATGAATAATAACATACGTACGTAAGACGGTATGAGAACTACTCAATGAGTTAATTAAATACCTACGTGTGGCCATTTTGGATATAATAACACACTCATTATCAATTGGCAAAGAAGTTTCAATTAAATGGTACTACTTCCGTTCCTATTTACATATTGTCCTTAGTTAATATACTAATAGGTATTCCTTAATACTCCAATGTATAAAAAATATTATTCTTTCTATTTTATCTTTGAGAGTTATTAGCCGTGTATGCATTTGACTAAAATAGGAAAACTAAGTACTTAATTCATGTTCATTGTTCAAATAATAAATCAAAATAAACGAATTCATGTTTATTTATTGTAAACTTGACTTCAAGAAAACACTAAATAAGAGTATAATAGTAAAGTTACCTAATTGTTTAAGAGGCGTAAAACATAAAATGGTGACAACTAAATAGGAATCGAGAAAATATTTACAAATTACTTAAATCATATGGGAGGAATAAAAATATATTTTTTAATTTAATTTGTACATGTTCATATTTTAGGTGTGATATCTTTACCTTCTATCTTAAAAGTGAAATTGGCATAAACAGATGCCTATAATAGCTAACAAATATATAATATTCATAACATAGTATATTTTTTATATAAAATAGTATACATTTATATTTTAGTAATGAATATAATTATTTTTCATGAACTAATCAAATGTATAGCTTGTATATCGACACATCAAAATATTTTATTCAATAAGAAAATTAGGGTGTACAAAACTGAATAGAAAATCGAACCAAACCGTAAATTGAGTCAAATCGGAAAACAATCCCGATTAGTGGTTTGGTTTGGTATTGGAAAAAAAAAACCCGACTATATTTGGGTTGGTTTAGTTTTCATTATGACTTTGCAATATTTATTTTATATGATGATTTCATTATTATTTTTATTAGTACTCATCTCATATTTTGTGTTATTTTTTTTAAGAAACACCTTAGATAATTGTATTTTGGTTGGACTAAAGAAATATTTGGAGCGCAAGTTAAGTTAATTATATGTTTGTATGCAAACTTTACCGAAAAAATTCAAAAATTTGAGGTTTATTAGTTTGGTTTGATTTATAAATTTAAAAATTTGACACAATGGTTTGGTTTGGTATTTGAAAAACCCGAACCAACCCGAGGTTGAAAAACCCGAAAAAATCTGAATTTTATTAGTTTGGTTTGATTTATAAATTTAAAAACTTTACCCAAATAATTTGGTTTGATATTTGAAAAACCCAAACCAACCCGATCATGTACACCCTAAGAAAATTTGAAAATATCGAAGAATCATCATCATTGTTGATCTCAGTATTGTATTTTAACATCTTGTTTGTCTCTAATTTAATTAGACGTCCCACATGTTCAATTTGAGGGGTAGGTTGTTCCATTTTAACATCTAAGGAAGCAAAATTAAAATGAAACCATTCTTTTGTACTTACTTTTTGTGATTGATATATATATATATAATATATACACTCATGGTGCCATTACGACTCTCGTTTATATTATGTCTAAGGTCACCTTTATTCTTTGTTCTTCTTTCTCTTTCTTTATTTGCCTAATAGTTTGTGTACGTATATATAGACATCATCCATCTTGTGGTTTGCCAATATAGGCTCTTGGAAAAACCATGCGAGTATGTCGAAAGCGGACAATATATTATCAAGTTAAGAATGATAAGGATATAAAAATACCTCTTATGGTTATCGTACCGATTAATTCTATTATGTTAAGAATAACTTGGAACTAAATTGAGCCCACCATGCAAACTAGACGATGAAGTGCGTATGCCTCATTCCTTGCTCTCATAACGACAAAATCATCACTTTAAATTTGATGATAAAGTGAGGGAATATTTTTGTACAAAAATAATGATGTGTCAAAGGCAAAAGAGTTGAAGAACCGTACGTAGAAATGAGAGTGTGATATGGGAGTAGTAAAGACAAGGAACAATATATGTGATAGAGGATAAGTGACAGTGCATCAAAGTTCCTTTTTTTGAGTTGATTTAGTGATGACTTTGAAGGTACAAATGAGTAGCAGTAATCAAAAAGGGGGTTAAAAATGTATGATGATATTGATTATTCTTTGGTCAAAGAAAAAGGTTTATGATTGTGGGTTCCCACACAGTGGAACAAACGGTGGAAATCCATCATTACTGGCTAAGAATTTTGTTATCATTTGCACGTGTCCCCTTGGCCCAGACCCCTTTAATTTTCTGGCCAAACTGGAAAAAATTAGTTCACGATTTATGTGATGTTGTTTGATAGAGAAAAAAATTAAAGTTAGTGACATAGATGTTTGTGTGATGAGAAGAAGGAGTTGCTCGTATGACAAACACCATTCACTTCCAAGCTTAAGGTTGTAAGGAAGCTCCGGGAGTGAGGGGTAAAAACAATGTTTGTGCAACTATAAATCATTTTATCAAAGATAAAATGATTATTTTAAAGTTAAAGTGTCTCACGTAAAATGGGATAGATAAGTAAAATAATTTCAACACCCTTTGCAATGTTAGACAGCACTTGTTAGAATAAATATTAGCATCTCATTAATGTCATATGGTTGATATAAAATTCTATCACTTCTTAAATGGTTAGATTCATAAGAGACTATTACTTCAAACCTTATTACACATCATATAATACAAGAATTTGAATTAATCCTCTTTCTATCGGCTCTAATAAATCGGTGGCCTAAAGCCAAATCCGAATGAAGGCCTTAAATTCGAATATATATTTTTTATGAAGTTTATTATAGCCAATTATTTAATCATTCTTGAGAAATAGTATTCATAATTTGTCGAACTTCTATTACTACTTTACTCTTTTATGAAATGTTTTTATTTTCTACAAATAATACTCGATATTTTTAAAAAAAAATACTTATAACCTTCTTTTTTTTTAAATGAGTCCCCTCAAATTTTGGGACCTAAGGCAATTGCTTCTTTTTGAAAGATGTAGAGCGCCCCTGATCCTAAATACTCTATACAGAAAATTTCAAACGTTTTTTCGCAAAAATATCAAATACTAAATAAAGAAAAAATAATGGACCTCGTGTACATGGTCAGTATAAGAATACCAGAACAAGAAACTGCAATTTATGCAATTATATTCCCAGACTTAACTCAATTATTAGAATTGCTTTTGGTGTCCACTTCAGTTGTTCATCATTGAATACATACATATCACTACTTACACGGTTACACCTACATTCTTTAGCTTTTTTTCCAAATGGACAGACAGTAAAAGACAAAATTGCTGAAATAATTATGTAACGACTTGATTCCGTCATTAGGAAAAAGCCAATGGAGAAAGAATTGGATCAGAAACACTTTTGAGTAGTGTAATAATGAAATTGATTGCATGAGTGGATAGCTAAGACGATAAGGAACCCGTACGATTTTACGAAATTAAATTCGGGCGAGTAGAACTCCCATAATTGATCTTAGCATGAACATGTGGTTTCTGAGTGTCGTGGGATGAAGGTGTGTTGTGAAATGGGGGTTTGGAGCTCTTAATTCGACATTTTGTTTCCGTGCAAGCCTCTGTGGCGGGATTATTCCCGCCAGGGCGAGGCCGCTGTGGCGGGCGAGGGCCGCCATAGCGGGACAGTTGCGATTTAAGTCAGAAATAAACCCCAAAATCATTTTATTCTGCAAGTTACCACTTTGAGAGCTAGGAGACGACCCCAAGTGCTTTCTTGACAGTTTTCCACCATTCTTGAGGCTAAAAGTAAGGTTTTAACTCCCCGAATCTGTTTTTTGATCCGTAGAATGTAAATTCATGGGTGATTATCGACGGAGGAGGGTTTTGATCTGGAAATTATGGTAGAAAAAGCCCTAATCTGGGTATTAGGATCTTCGGTTTGGTCTAGGGTTATTGGGTTTGTTATAATCCAGATAATTAGACCTTTGATTGTTGATCCTTGCGTATATTAATTGTTTGTAGACCTAGAACAAGCGGAAAGAATTCGGAAAGGGAAGATTCAAGTGCCTTAGGGGATTCAAGCTTGGATTCGAGGTAGGTGATGGTTGTGATTTCATGTTGTTGTGATATATGTTTGTAATTGCTTCATTATAATGCATGTATGTATGCGAATGTTGCATTATTGATCACCCTAATCGTAAATGAGGATAGTTGAATAATTGAATGCCATGAATCACCTCTTGTTGTATGATTGTGAGAATATACATTGTGATTGTGATTGTGTTTGTTGAATAGAGCGGGTGTCACGATCCGACACGCTAACTGGGATCGATTGCCACATACCGGCATAAACATTAGAACGGGTGTCACGATCCGACACACTAACTTGGATCGGTTGCCACGTACTGGCATAAACATTTGAACATATGTCACAATCCAGCACACTAACAACTTGGGTATGGTTTCCATGAGAGGACCATTGAATTGAGTTCCGTGAAAGGACCATTGAATTGTGTTGTGTATCTACTTGTGATGATTACGTTCATATCTAATGGTGATTGAGGTTGAAAAACTATTTGTTGCTCTAAAAGTGATAACCAATGTGTATTATTGAGAACGTGAGATGCTACTTTGATCCTGAAAAGATGACTAATATTATATATATTCGATATATGTTTGTTTTATAATGTTGTGGTTATTTGCATGTGTTTCACTTATTGGGATAGCCACGTGATCCTACCAGTACACTGTGGTTGTGTACTGATACTGCACTTGCTTGTTCTTAGTTGAGTACAGGGCATCTTCAGGCTGCTATTGATGGACCTCAGCTAGGTGACAATTGAGCGTGACCGGATTCAAGGGTGACCCAGTTCTTTCAGGCTGCCATGTATCTTTCTTGTTTAAGTCCACCCTTTTCAGACTTAGACTATTTGTTTAAAGTGTTTTGTTTAGCTTCGAGGTTGTACCCCTTGTTCTTAGACTTGTCGTTAGTAGAGTTTTGATACAATGACTTTCAGTTTCTAAGGGTTAAGACTTTCGCATTAGTTTGGTTAAGTTATTTGTTTAAACCTTTGGAGTTTATGGGAACTCCGTATTTTTATTGTCATTTAAACCTGCTTCCATACCTTTAAATGTGTAGTATCTTCATTAAGGCTGCTTAGTTGGGTTGTAGTAGTGGTTCTCCCATCGCAGGATTAGTGTGGGTGTCAATCACGACGGTGTGGATCGTGACAAATTAGTACTAGTAATTTGGCAAATTACTTCAATCTTTCGCTAACATTGCTCTTTTACTTTGAAATTTAAGAGTTTACTCATGAATACTAGAATTTCATAGACATAAAACTTTTAAGCAAAAAATGAATTTATATTGTTTTAAAATATTTACATTTTAATTTTAAAGTGTTGAGTTGATCGAATCTAATTTAGCTTCGATGTTTTATCAACTTGTCTCTCGAGGAAGTGGAAAGTACCACATAAATTAACACGAATATAATGGAGTAATATCAAAGAAGCCAAGTGGAAGCAGCGAGGTTCTGTCGAATCCACAATGAAAAATTACACTATATATTCAAAGGTTAAACTTATTTTATATATATAAAAAGAGTAATTGTCGAATTTTCTTAACATTGCGTAGCCACAAATTTCATGATGAGTATCTAGACTTTGGATAGTAAATTAAACAAAAAATAACTCTATAGAGATTGAATTCTACATGTCCTACACACTTCTTCATCCAAGTTTCACCAAGCTACTACTCACTTCATGTCAAAGTTGTGCGCTTTTAATTCCTTACAGAGTATTAAGCAAGGAATCAAACCTAAGCATCATATAAGTTTTGTGCATATCCTTGCACTGAACGATGAATCTCCATTGGTTTTAAAGGTGTTCAAAATGGTGTATATACAATATAAAATGAGATATGACTTATATATAGTATAATTTTCCGATAAATGGTGTATCGTGGCCACGTATAACTAAGGAATAATACGGTTGGTCATACTCCCTCTTATGTTAATTTTTTTTTTTTAAGACTTGCAGACTAGTGATTTCCTACTAAATTAACCTAGTTTAAACTTTAAAATCTTAATACCCAGTGGCACTAAAAGGCTAGCCATCTTAGGAGTAACATGTATAAAAATCATTGGATCAAACAATTCCAGTAATTGATGAGAACCAATTTTTGACTAATGATTTATGAACGGCTCTTTCCAAGGACAAACATATCGGTAAGGTGAAAAGATTTTGACAGGTGGTACCAAATTTCATGGAGCAAAAAAGAAATAAAGGGGAAAAATTATAATTATTCCCAAAAACAGATGAAATGTCATACTCAAATAACTTTTGCAAAGAAACTCTTTTTTTTTAAAAAAAACATATGTTAAAAAAAATGGTTTTTGCTTGGAAAGCTTTATAGGTAGGAAATTGATGGAAAAGGAAAGGACGATAGCACTAATATAATGTTCAATATAATGGCTATTTTTTGACCCTTTTAACATATGCCAAATAAAGTGATGAAATTGGAGGAAGTCATCATTGTTATTCTTGAAAAATTAATTATTCCTCCAACTAAGATTTTTTTAGACCAAATTAAAGCATCTTTTATTATCTAACTTAATTAGGTCATGACTTTATGGATCTATAGTGTTATTTATTTTAATTTCTACCTTTTTTCCCAAAGTAAAATAAATGGAGTGTGTGGATAAGAGTAACATTCCCATGATCGCATGGAGAAAATTGTCATGTTGGGTAAGGTAAAGTGAGTGCAATTTTGCAGAGAAATGGATTTGTCAGAGGCAAACAAATTTCTAATCTGCGACTTCAGAATTTAATCTTGATCGATTTAATATTATGAATTTTGCTATTGAACCGATTGCACATTTATAATTACAAATTTAAAATTTTAATAATTTTCACACAACATATATAGTTTGTATTTATTTTTTTTAAAGAAAAATATTTAAGTTAAATTTGTTCACGTACTATGTGAAAAGATCTAGATTTTCCCTTCTTTAGAAATATAACTCAATTTGGTGGTCGTTATTAAACTTATGGGCTAAATATGCTCTTATTTGCTAACAGTCCAACAATTGGTATTAATTAGATTTTATAATGGAAAACATTCAACTTTGTTCATATATATATTTCGCGAAAAGATCTAAATTTATCCTCCATTAGAAATTTGACTTAACTGGTCTTCGACAATTTCTTTTGGGCTAACTAAGCTTTTATTCAATAATGATCTAATGTTGGTATTAGACTATTTGATAGACCTTATATAGGGAAAACGTTCAAACTTATCCTTATATTTTGTGAAAAGACCTAGATTTTCCTTTCGTTAAGAAGTTTGGCTCAATTGTGTCCTTTGACACCTTGTTGTTAATTAATCTACTCTTTTCTCTTCTAAACTATATCAATTTTTTAGAACGTTAACAACCAAGGATATTTTCAATCCAATCCACAGGAATTAATAGAAAAGACAAATTCCTTATGAAACACTTGATCCGGCTCAATTATTTAAAAGTTTAATTGAGCCAACTTTTACGAAGAATAAACCTAAACATTTTCATAAAAGTATAAGATCATAAATTCAAATCTTTTACCATCTGAAGTATTTAATTCAGTCGAACTTATTGCAACACACTTCGCCTCACTCCCCCAACTACCAATGTTGAGGAGGGGGCCGGGTATGAATGGATGACAGACCAAAAACAATTAGTTGAATTGATGGCACATAAAGATCCCTCTCCCAATACAAAAATTAAACACAACTTTCCCTTTCATTTTATTCCTCTACTTTTTAAGCTTTTGTTGTTTTCGTGCCCAATCCCTTTTTCTATATGCTTCCAATTTCTTATCTTTGCAAAGTTAAAAAATTAAATCCCTTTCCCTTTTATGGTGGTGTTTTGCACAAACTCAAAAGAGTTAAAAAAAAAAAATCTTGACTCTCATCAAAGTCCAAATGTCTTTTTCTTTCCCCACTAACAACTGTAGGAAAATGCAATTTCCCAAATCCTTTTTTT
>JAJOOR010032326.1:0-11193 GCA_036250505.1 Solanum acaule | reverse complement strand
CGGTTGCTCTAAAATTTGGGTTAGACCCATTTCCCACTCAATTTGACCCCCTAAACAAGAATATGAAGTCGGATTTTTGAAAAACGAAACGGATTTTGAGATATATGGAAATTACAATTATAGGTGTTTCCGAAGCACATTTTCGGGCATTTTTGGGGTCGTTTCAGCTACCCATATATGAAGAGCTACCATACCTTATTGAAGATTCACCACGAATTTGAGGATAAAATCTTGATTCCTCAACCCTAGCTTCACCTTTCTTCTTCCTCTTCCTTGGAATTCAAGAGAGAGTTTATTTGGGGAAAAGTTGGCTAGGGATTTGGGTCTTGGGATTTCATGAAGTGAATGGGTTGGTTAATGACTTAAAAACTCTTATATAGGTGTATTAAAACAATATAAAATGACCTCACATCAAACTAACTAAAATAGGAATTACCTAAACTATCCCTTACCTTGGCCGACCTTGGACAGTGTACTAGGCATGACCCACGACCACCACCTACGGGGCATGGACTGACCCACGACCCATACTGGTGGGGCGTGGTTCATGGTTTGTGGCCTGTTGAGAAAAGCTGACGCTATGACGAATGGTTGTCTCATGATTCCACCCCGAAAAAGCAATATTGTGTTTAAGAGTGTTCAAAATAAGTTATTGCTATCACTAACTTATCATTTTTCGACTAGTAAACTTGATAGTGGTTCATGTTGTTATTTTATAAAAAATATTAAAAATTTATAAATTCTCTCTTTGTCATCTAATAAATATATATTCTCTCTTCAGTTTATTTTAAGTGAATTGTTTAGGAATAATATATTTTTTGAAAAAATTATTCTAGGATATAAATAAAAGACTATTTTCAATTACTATCCTTTTTATTATTTCTAAACTATTCTCCTAGAAAACATAAAATAGTTAGTAATATCATTAAATGAAAGATAAATGTATTTTAAAAAAAATCTTGACAATGCTTTTAACTTTGAACAATTCACTTATTTGGATTATAAAAAAAAATCCAATATGAACTAGAGGGAGTACTATATTATCTTTCTTTCTAAAATAAGTATTTTTTTAGAAATTTAGGACAAAAAGTAGTAATTGTTTTCCATTATACTTTTATGATAAGGAACTACTTCTTAACAATGTTCAATTCTAAATAAATACTAAATAAATATGTTTAAATTATACTCCCATTTATTAATTTCAATTTGTTTATCCTATTTTATTTTATTTTATTTAGTTCGTTCTAAAAATAATGTAATTTAATTAGTGTATAATTTTTTTAAATTATGGGATCCGTTTTAGCCATGACTTTTAATTTTAAATTCATATTCTTTAGTTATAGCTTTATTATTTTGAATGTCGGTAATATTTGTTTACTGTAATTACTTTGAGTCAAAATCAACGATCAATGACGAAAAACACCTTAATTATGGACATGTTAATGGACCTTTTCACATTAAATTTGTGCAAACAAAAAGTAATTAACAATTTAAAATATCTAAAAATCATATTAAAATTTAATCAATTTTCTAAATTCTATCTATATCACATAAATTTTTAAAAAAAGATATTGAGCCCGTACTAGCACGGGCACTACTGTCTAGTATAAATTAATAAGAGAGTCTTGCCTCAGATTCATGCATTGAATATACTAAAAAACTAAAATTCTTCCTTTTTTGTGCATTGTTTTTAATTCCTTTAAATTACCATTCCTTTGAATTACAGTTTGTATAGATAATAAAAGAATAGATATAAAAGTATACGTGATTAATTTGTAATTGTTTTTGTGAAAATTAATAAACAATTTTTCTTTGAAAAAATAAATAAATAAAAGTTGTGTAGTCAACTTACAAGCGTTCATAAATCTGAATTTTATAATTAAAAAGACGGGTGAGAAAAAAAGATTGAAATATAATTTTACTTTTAAAGAAGCGTTTTACAATATACTTGCAAACAATTTTTCAAATTCACGGACGCTTATGAATTGACAACATGACATCTAAAAAAAATTTGAAAAGTAAGATTTTTTTTTTTTTACATGGCTAATAAGTTAAATAAGTATTGTTTTATTTTTAAAAATATATATATTTTAAAGCTTGTGGTCAAAAATAATTCTTAAATATTAGTATAGTTGTAAATCATTTTATTATTAAAAAAAATTAAAATTAAATTATTTCTAATTATAATAAAAAAGACTTTTTTTAACGAGACCAAAACCAATGGTGCTACATGAAACGAGATGACAAATAGATCAAGCCGGATTAAACAAAGTGAGTCCTAAAGGAATTCACTATTTCAAAGTGACTTAGGTCATTTGATTTTACGCTTTTATACATGTTTTTGTATTTAAATGGAGACAAATATAAATATAAAATTACAATAGAAGAAGTATATTTAAACTATTTCTGATGGTTAAAAAATATACTTTAACCTTTTAAAGAAAATTAAAAAAAAAATACCACAATATAAATTAGGAGGAGGCAAAGATCAATATATATAAACTTCATACTTATGTCTTATTACACAACACAACATACAACTTACATGAGAAAGACACAACAAACATTAAAAAAGTACACAACCAACATGAACAAACAACCAACAAAGCATATGGTATTTATGTAAAGCTCATATGAATCTATATGCTCCCATCCTAAGTTGCTCGGATTCTTCAAAAATATTGTCATATCTGTGTCAGATCCTTCAATGATGTACTATTTTTAAAGGATTCGATACACACCTATGACACTTTTAAAGAGTCCGAGCAACATAAATCTTATCAACTCATCAATTGGCATGGTGATCATCAATAGCTTTTGTCATACCAACAACGAAGTTCAACAAATTTATAAGTTCAGGGACATTCTCATTTGGCCTTTCATACTCCAATGTCCAGCTAACCAAATCGATTTCGTCTTTTGTTTCGATATGAAGAGTTGCTTTAAAACTATCATATTTATCTGTTACATCTCCTTCAAATTCTTTGAGTATGAGCACCTTATTTTCATGATCTATAGCTTCAAGTATTTGTTTAGAGATCTTCTTTTCCCCATCTGCCTTACAAAAAAAAGAGTTGGAAATGAGAAACAACATAGAGTTGACATGTTAAAAGCCATCTAAAGAGCTTTAGCTCAATCATAATCGCTAAAATAGCTGAAAAACTATGGCAGAAAATTCCAGTAAAAAGGCAGGTTAAACGCATTCTCCTACCCGTTGAACTTAGATGAGGAGCCGGATGACATTTTAGTCAATACTAAAAGCGTAAATGAGTTAGGAGCGAAGAGGTTCGAGAAGGTTCAATTGGTCGAAATGAATTTATAGATTTGCAGATTTATCGATATCAAGTTCATAAAAAGAACCAAATTGTTCAAGTGCGTTGGGGATGATAAATCTCTATAAACGCAATGCACTTTTATAGATTGCACCTGCTACTCTGTTTTGATAGTAATTTCTTATTTATTTGTTGTGTTGGATATGAAAGTATGAAAAAATATTATTTTAAAAACATTGGTATATATCTAAAACAAAATAATGAGGATGGAATGAGTAGGGGAAGGGAGGGGAGGGCAAGGGTGGGGTGGTCTTATTAGGACATTTTTAAATATTTAGCTTACCAAGGGTATAGGTCCAACAAATTTTGGATCCAACAGTTCCAATGTCACCTTCAAGAAGATCAAAACCTTGTACATGCAAAGGGGACATAATAGAGACATGATGTGGTTTATTTGTAAAAACATCATGAAACACATCTTTATTAGCCTTCATTTCTATCTTGGCACACAACACAGATTTTAGACCCATTTTACTAAAGACTTGAAAATAAAAAGATGTTGGGACACTACAAGAAAATTATAGAGGACAAGTGTTGATATCCTTTACAATGTTATTCAACAATGTATATATATACTAGAAGGGTGAAGGGAGGGGCTTTTTTTTAATCCTTTTTTAAAATCAAAGATGGTATAACTTCTCAATCTTGTCCCTTACGACTTGTATAACTACATTTCTCAAGAAAACTGACATAAATTTTATTTTTCATGCACTTGTATCAATACTTATAATATACTAGACACCAGAGTCCGTATTAGCACGGGCCTAATATGTATTATATTTTGTTTCAATTTATGTGACACAGACAAAATTAAAGAGTTAATCAAACTTTAATATTAATCTCAAATAGTTTAAATTTTTAATCATTGTTAACTATGGTAACTTTTTTATGCCTTTTAACATTTTAAATTGCTAATTATTATTGTCTGATTTGTAATATCTTTTAGGCAAATTTCAAATAATAAAGGTTATTTCTTCTTTCTCAATTTATGTGATACTAATAAAATTTCGAGATTCAATCAAATCTTTTTGTCTTTGAAATATTTCTAGTTGTTAATTACTGTAATTTATAGTACTTTCTAAGTAAGTTTCAAATAATATATATTATTTCATTTGTCCCAATTTATGTGTCACCGATAAAATTTGAAGAGTCAATCAGATCTTTTATATCTTTTTATATCTTTTAAATATTTAAGTAATTAATTATCGTAATTTATAATATTTTATACAATTTATTTAATATAGTAAATATAGTAAAAGAAATTTAAAAGAAACAAACAAAACGAATTCATCATAGAAAATTACCAAAGCATCCTTCAATACATGAATAATGGGTCCCACTTTTTGTTTTTAAAAAAATGCATTTTGGGAGGATATTTTTGTCCAAAGTGAAAATAGAATAAGTATAAAGCATTAAAGCACAGTGACATTGAATCATAAAATATCCAAAAGTACCAAAATTATCCCTAGGTGGACAGGCAGGCATGTTGACCTCCTGCTTGTATCACATATATAGTATTCCCTCTTATAGTATAGTAATAGAAATATATATATATATATATATATATACTATGCAATTATGTTTCAACCACTTCTAGAGGATATATACTATTCTAAAAAGAAATGTTTATAATGCAAAATCTTAGCTCATGCATGAGCTAATTATTTAGATATGTTGTAATATTATGAATCTGATCAGATTTTGGTGTGTTCAGATACCATCAAAATACATGTATTTCGAAATTATGGGATCAAAATTATGTTTATTAATTTGTTCTAGATATATTATATCCAAGTTGATTCGCATGTATCTAACTAGGATACATAGACAAATTTGGTTCACATTTGATCTCCCTTTTTCGTTTTCCACTCTCCTATCTTGCTCGTGTATCTAGTATTCAGATACATGTGAATCACATTAGAATCATATATCTAGTGTGATTCACATGTGTCTAGGATACATAAACGAATCTCGCTCGTCTCCCTCCTGTTCTCGCTCGCCTCCCTCTCCCTATTTCAGTAAATCTAGTAGCAAAAAACATGTCTTATAAGGTGTATCTGACTTAAACTCTAATATAAAATTACTAATTAGTAAGATAAAATGTAATTATTTCAAATTATGGAAAGAATAAGTAAATATAGTAGAAATATTTATTTATTAGATAGTTTCCCCAAAATTTATTTGGATTAATAAGATAAAGTCATTTATCTAATTAAATAAGTTATGCATTGTTATATCTGTTATAAAAGGTATTTTTCGAAGCTATCAACGTCAGGATCCAAAGCAAGTAAAGAAATAGATTTGTCTGATTAACAAACAGATACAAATTACAATAATAACTTTAAATCGTTTCTATGGGTTATGAAAGTCCAAGCAAGGCAAGATAGGTTATTTTCCTCTGTCCAACAATACTCTTTCATTATTGATTTGATATAGGGATTAAGAAGCAGTAAATAATAGGAATAATTTTATCAAACCATCCTTATTGAATATAAATTATCTAAATATTAAAAAACGAAAACTCTCTTCGTCCACTTTTATTTGTCATGTTGCGTTTTTCGAAAGTCAATTTGATTAATTTTCAAAGTTAAATTAGATTACATTAATTCGATATTTTAGACAAAAAAAGTTAGATATTCAAAAACGATACGAGAAGTACTATAAATTGCAATGTTTTGCATATCAATATAATAAAAAATACATTGTAAAATGTTGGTCAAAGTTTTATAGTTTGACTCTACAAAATAAAACTATGACAATTAAAAGTGGATAGAGCTAGTAGTATTTAATAGTAAGAATAAAATAGATACATATGATAAATTATTTATTGATTATATAAACTGAACAAGCATTGTTAAATATCTAAAATAGTAAAATAGACAAATAAAGATAGACGAAAAATATATATTTTATTCATATATTTTTTCAAGCAATAAATCTTTTGTCTACTCATTGATGTTTCCACAATTATGGATAACGAGGAGAGAATTGGAATTGCAATAAGATTCCTATACAACGGAGAGACGTTCCTTAATAAGATTTTCCTTGTATTTAAGATTTGAATTTGAATTTTTTTATTAAATTATGGAAGAATTATATATATATATATATATATTCATCTTTAACGCTTTTTTTTAGTTTTCAAATTTAGTTTATGAAAATATGATTTAGTCCTAAATTAGGAGTTAATATTTCATATGGTCACTCAATTAATATTTCTTTTCATTAAAAGTCACTTAAAATCATTCAACTATGAATTTTTCTCACATAAAGTCGCTCAACTAATAGTTCTTTTCACAGAAAGTCACTCAACTTTCTTTTACAATCTCAAAGTCACTCAACTATGAATATTTTACCTACAGAGTCACTCAACTATTGATATTTCATTTAAAAGTCACCCAACCAATTTAAATATTTTTTTCTTTAAATTTTGTTGAAATACAATTTAATCTATTTGATAAATTCTTTCACCATTAAATGTATAATCGAGCACTCGAACTATATATTTGATTGGTATATATATATATGGAGTTGATGTTTGTCTCAAATTATTTTAATGGTGTAGGTGAATTGCTTCAATAATATTTGACGAGCCTAATATTAATGAGGATGAAGATGAGCGATGAAAAAGATTTTTCCTATTTTTTATTTTGGTAAGTAAAGATCTTTCCTATTTTTGATAAGCAAAGTAAGAATCCTAAACAAACTTTACATGATTAATTTAGAGTCAAACTTACTTTTAATATTTTTTTTGTTATTTTTATTTAGATATAATAAGTAATAGTTATTATTTAATTAAAAAATTAATCAATCGTATAATTTTAGTGTCCACTATCAACGAATATTAGTTAATCTCATTTTTTAAAGTTAAAAAATATTTAATTAAATTTCATTTTGCCAGTGGAAGCCTATTTAAGACGCCATGTGCTCAATTATTTGCTACATTAATGATAATCTCTTCGTTCAGCGTGACAACAGATTTTTTCGAATTTTATTGATCAGTAATAATAATGTCAGTAATTTGAACGTGGTATATAGACTTAATTTCTTTATGAACCTTCCCTCTGTCCACTTTTAATTATTATGTTATGCTTTTCGAAAGTTAATTTGACTAATTTTCAAAGTTAAATTAGATTATATTAATTTTATATTTCAAACAAAAAAATAGATATTTAAAAACTATACAAAGAGTAATATGAATTGCAATTTTTTGCAAATCAATATGATGAAAAAATATATCATAAAATGTTAGTCAAAGTTCTTATAGTTTCACTCTATAAAAGAAAACCATGACAATTAAAAGTGAACGGAGGTAGTGTGTGTATATATATATATTAATATAGACAGGATTTGAAGAGTTAAACAATTATTAAATATGATTTTTAGATAAAAGTTATTAATTATTGCTATTTATAATTTTATGTGGTATAGATAATTGAAGAGTCAATTAATTTTTAATACTATTTTTAGATATTTAAAATTAAAATTTTTAAGTAGTTAAAATAATTTAGTTTTTTAATCTAAAATAAATTATATAAGAAGTCATATTTCTCAATAAATGATATAGATGTATTGTATAATAGTAAATCATCTCATTAAGTGTAAAATAAATTCATACAAATATTATTAACACTGTCAATTTTAAATAGCACTGAGTAAAAAGATTTTTTATCTAAAATAAATTATATATGTTTATGTGATAGTAAATCATTTGTGATTTAGTGAATTGTTGAGATATAATATATTTTTTTTAGAAAAATATTGTTTGATATAAATAAAAGACTGCTTACTACTACTATTATTATTTTTTGATTATTTTATATTTTTCTGAAAATATAAAATAATTAAGGATATCAGTAAATGAATTATAAATATTAAAAAAAATATTAATAATTATTTTGAACTTTGAACAATTCACTTATTTGGATTATGAAAAAAAATCTAATATAGACTAGAGGGAGAATTATATTATCTTTCTTTCTAAAATAAGTATTAGCTTAGCGAAAAAATAGACTATTTCAAAATAAGTGTTATTTTAGAAATTTAAGACAAAAACAGTAATTGTCTTCCATTATACTGTTATGCTAATGAACTACTTCTTAACAATGTTCAATGCTAAATAAATATTTAATAAATATGATAAATAAATTATACTTCCTTCATTTCAATTTGTTTGTCATATTTTATTTTATTTAGTTTGTTTAGAAAATATCTCTTTCTTTTTTTTAGTAACTTTTAAATTTTAACTTTTCACAAAACATGTTTAAAAGATCACAAGATCAAAAGATAGTTTAGTATATTTGACACATTTTTAATTTGAAATTATAAAGTTCGAAAATTTGTTTTACTTGTCTAAACTCTGTGTTAAAACAAAGTAAGATAAATAAATTAAAACAAAAAAAAAGTAGTGTATGTATCTTACATTTTTCTTTTAGTGGATATAAAATTATTATACATTTTTATTTATATAAAATAAATTAAAATAGCATTTATTTTGAAATGGAGAAATAATGAACTTTCTATATATGGTTTCGCTGTTACCCAGATCTTGTAATCAAAATTATTATCTGAAGCATCATCAATGACATCATGACAACTGCTTCTTAAGTATAAACTAATCAATATTAGATAGGATTAAGTAAAATTCGAATATTTTTTTGGGAATATTATGTGGATGTTTGAGCATGAAATTAATTTTATTTATTTATTTACAAGATTTAAAGTCGGCAATAGCCCTTTGCCGTTTCCTTACTCCAATTTCTTTAATATATATATATATATATATAAATTAGTTTTTACAAAAAATGGATTTACAAAAATTAGTTTTTCTGCAATTAGTTTTACAAAAATTGGATTTACAAAAATTAGTTTTTCTGCAATTAGTTTTTCTGCCATCTGCTATTCTGCTATTTCTGCTATTTTCTGTTATTTTTGATACCACTATTCTGCTATTCTGCTATTTCTACTATTTTCTGCTATTTTGGTATCAGAGCGAGAAGTTTTTGGGAAGTAACAATTTAATGAGAAGACCTCTATGTAGTACTCAGATACATTTAAAAACAAAACGGAAGTTGAAAAGTCTATACTTAGAATATAAGAGACTAAATAGTACTAAAGAAGACAATATAAGGTTAGATCATCTAATAGAAATAATATCTAGACAAGTTGAACTTACTTAATCCAAAGATATTATATGATACATGATATTTTGCTAGAAATAATCAGCTATACAAACATTATAGAGAAGAACAAATTTCGGCTATAGGAAAAGAAATAGCTACTATGAATCTAGTAAACCCAGAATCCCTACGAGGAATAATACATAGCATACTGACATTAATGCACATGGGCTTAATAGTAGTAGGATTAAAAGGATTAACCAGAAAAAATCTAGGAACTAAAGTATTAATAGTAATATACGATGATAGGTGGTCGGACTTAAAGAAATCCATTATAGGATTAACAGAAGTAGATATGACTGATAATGGAGGAATATTTTATATTAGCCCGGTTTTTATGATTAATTTAGGAGAATTCGAAAAACATATAAAAATAAGAATACAGACTAAAGGATACGAAGAGATGAGTAGCGGGAATAATCTACTTATGTGTGTAGGTTTCATTGGAAAACTTGCATCAAGTAGTAATACAAGGTTTAGACTAAAAGTAGAAGATGTAGTAGAGGTAATGGGAAACAAAGGAATAAAGTTAATAAAACCAATAAAAATAAATCCGGAAGAATATGCAGGATTAGAATGGAACCTAGAACAATTTAATAAAAAGAAAGTACTCACACCAGAATCACATCTAATCTATCTATATATAATCGGAGAAGAAAAAAAACGCCACATGTCAGCGCCACAAATTTTTAGAATTTTAAATAATTAATTAATTATTATATAACTATTATCTATCTATAAATAAAAAATAAAAAAATAAAAATAAAAATAAAAATAGACACATGTCATCAACTTACACAAATACTGACAAATGTTAGTATTTCTAAAAATAAATTTAACTTTTATTTAAATACAATTTATAAATTAGTAAAAAATTGATTTTTTTAATATACAATAGATTCAATAATTTTTTAAAAAAAATACATTTTAAAAGAAAAACTACAGTTCCATATGTCCTCAAAAACTTTTAAATTATATCGCTAATTTTTTCTAATTATCTTTTATTAAAAGAATAACAATTTTAAAAAGGAAAAAAAACATACGTAAATTAACATTAATTTAAAAAGGGAAAAAATATTGCCACTTTAATTATATCTCTAAAATTTTCTAATTATCTTCTATTAAAAGAATAGTATTGATTTATTTTATCTTTTATTATTTAAATAGTATTGCTTTATATTTTTATAAAAAGTAGAAAAGACTAAATAAAATTAAAAAAAGCATTGTCCATCTGCCATTTTAAATTTAAAAATAAAAAAAAAACCGTCCATGAATTAACAAAAAACTGTTAAATGAAGAAAAATAATAAATAAATTTAAAAACATTATCCATAAGCCATTTTAAATAAATAAATAACAAAATTATCCACTAATTAACAAGAAACGGTTAAATGAAGATATACTTCAATATTTTAAAAAGAAATGGTTTTAAATGTTTTTTTTTTCAAATTATTTAAACAACACACGTAATATTAATTTAAAATAGTTACTTTTTGAATTTGAATTTAAAGTGGTTATCTAAAATTGCTCCACCCATTATCTCTATTCTCTCTATATATATCTATATATACATAACTAAATTCAATTAAATAAATAATGGATCTATTCTTCTTCAATGTGGAAAGTTATTTGTTGAATTAGTTTCATTCTTCTTATCTTTATCTTCTTTTGGGGTGAATTGAT
>JAJOOR010032324.1:0-10965 GCA_036250505.1 Solanum acaule | reverse complement strand
GTTTCCGGTAACTTCCGAAGCACATTTTTAAGAACTTTTGGGTCAAATTCAAATATAATCATTTCATTAAGTTCTCGACTCCAAACTCACATGTGAGGCTCTAGTTTCACTCTATCATTTTCCGAGTCGTTACAATTCATAACCTTAGATGGAATAAACACACCATCATTATCACAATAAGAAATGACAATCCTCTCCTCCATCATCAAACAACTACTATCAACAACACCACTCTCCAAAACTAAAAAGGATTACTGAAAAGAATTTAGGGTGAAAGATCATAAGCATGATTCATTCAAGATATCTGATATGAGAATATGCATGGAATAACATTATGTTTTTAGCCATTGAGAGTAAATTATGAATTTTTGAGACTGAACATACTATGAGATATGAATGCTTATATGAATAGGTTCATAGCTTTCGACTGATATCCACAACTTTATGGATTAAGCTCGAGGATAATGGCTAAAGTTTTTGCTCCTCATTCTAGAAACTGAGCATAGATGTGAAACTCTATGAAGTGTATGTGCATAGGTTATAGACAAAATTCTGATATTAGAAACGCCAACAATATGTTGTAATAATTAAACTTTGACGAATACGCTAGAGTATGAATGGATTGATGAACCTCTAAAACTCATTTGAAAAACATCACTATATCATCCTCAACACTTGAATTGGTTTCTCATCTCATAATCTCCCCTTTATGTCTAAAACTGACCCTTGAAGACAGACCTATTCCCTTATCTCTAAACTGGTCTACATTCCCTTTAATACTCGGAAAGTCTTATCTCATGGCTACAAAACTCTCCATAAGTAGGTACTAAGACTCTTTCTAGGACATCTTTCTAAGATGCTTCTATTAACCTTCTCTCATTGGCTTATAAGGTCTCTTCATCTAACTCTTTAAGGGAAACTAATGCTTTCATCAGTCTATTCCACATTGACAACTCAAATATACTATCTAGGCATATATGAAAAATAAACTTAATTAGAACCTCAGTTGGTTACATACAACCTCAGGTACACCTCTTAATATTCTTGTTACTTTAATGACTTAGCCACACTTCACTATTCTTACCTCAAAGTTAGAATCGCATACTTGTACCACTCACCTTCATTGTAACTAACCTATTAAATCCTTTCCTACTCTATGTTAAGTCTACCATATCAGATCTCAAAAATAACATCATCACTCTCATGTTGCCATTCTTTTTTACCATGACTCTCATCTCAAATTCAAGCTTAATGTTTATTACTAATCCTGGATATCAACATGATTTTCTCTTACTATACTAACTTACAAATACTAGATAAAAATTAAGAAACACACACCTTTTAAGACCTCATGAAAAGTAGTCAATCTTTACTTCTTAGTCTTCATACTTACAATTTACCGTCATACTTCCTTTCACAACTTAAGTACTATTTCCCCATTCGCTATATATCATTGCCTAGTTAGTTCTATAAACCTCAAAATATTGTGGGTTCTCCCTTAAAAATTATAAGCCTACCGTAGATCTATCAACTCATGAATACTCTACTCTTTTATTCAACATCTATACTTGACCTTCACTAACACAATGTTCCATTGAAATAAACACCCTTCTGATTAAAGTATACTCTAACTCATCCATACTAGTAACTCTTACTCTACCTTCTATCATGAAATCTACACAAACTCATCACTTCTTAGTCTACCTATAATGGAAAAATCCTCATTAATAACTTACCAGGTGAATGACTACAACAACATAATTTTCCTCATCACTATCTTCCTTTCTTAGATTACTATAACTCTGCATTCATTCTTCTGACACTTGTCACTTTTACTACTACTACTTATAACATTGTTACTCATACTATATCTTTGGGTGAAATCACTACCCAAGCTCTACTTCCTCATAAGGGCCTCAACGGAAACAAGATTAGGAAAAAAAGTTTGGGAATACATCTTGTTTTTAGCTTGAACACATGAATCATATAGATCAGAGTGCATTATTTAGAAACTCAACACTTATCTCACTTGCGGGCTTCTATCAAGCTCTTCTACATTCTCATGACTTCCTCAAGACTTTTGCTAAGAGTAACCCATCGATATGGAACTGGCATTGCTTTTCAACTACCTTGAGTATGAGGGCTAGTTGAATGAATCTGAGAAACACACGAGTTTGAATAAGCTCCTTATGACATAGTTCTACTGCACGATTTAGAGTATGAAAGAAGGGAAACTTTTCTTAAATGTTTGTAGTCCCCCATTTATAGAAGTGAGGCCCTCACAATCATAAATAAGATCCTACTTGACACGGCTTCATAGACACTCTAGGACACTTGAACTATGTGCTTTGATACCAAGTTTATCACAATCCGAGCCTACACCCTGGACATGGTCGTCACTCAAGAACCATTGTTCTTCCCTAAGCGAACTATCATCCTGGCTGACTACAAGCGAAAGACTAACTTGAGCATACATAAGCATCAAATTAAAAGAAACGTTTAAAACTAGTTTATTGAATCTCAAAACTTTGCTGAATATACTTAGTATGAAACATAAGGTTTAAATAAAATAGTTGAAACTGAAAGACTCTCCAAAATTTTCTATCTATAAAGTCTCTACTATTAAGGAAGGATGCGATGACAAGACCCACGACACCTCAAAACTACTAACTAGAAAGTAACTGTGAAGTCCTATGGCATACAAGGAGGCTCACCAAAGCTAACTGTAGTATAGAATGATCTCAACTAAGCGCATGTTGACAAACATAAACACCTATATCTGCATCATAAAAGGATGCATGTCGAATTACATCAGTACATGGAATGTATGAGTATATAATATAGATGAGTAAACAAATAAATGAACTGAATGACTGAAAGAAACGAAACTGAATCAATACATAAACATGAAGTGAAAACCATTTAAGCTTTACAATAAAATATACAATGAAAACAACATGAAAATAATATACTTTACTTGTGGGGAGTTTCTCTAACCGACAACCATTATCATGAGCCTAGCAAAGATACAACGTCCCGCCGCATATTGAAAGGGCCCATCCTATACCTTGCCAGGGGTATAAGATGATATCGTGACTATGGATCCATCTAATTAGACTTCTCAGAGGCAGTGAGGAGTCACATGAAGAATCAATGCTATCATATCCTACGCTAGCTACGTAGTTCTATGGGACTTTCGAATCATAGAAGACTCTAACCCAACTCGGTGCTCGATACTACTCCCAAAATAATTAATATAACTTTGTGCTCAATTCACCCATTACAAAGAATGTGCTTCTTACATTACTTGAAATACTTTTCAAAACATGAGACATGTTTACCTTCTTGAAAACATGCACTTATGAACTTATCTTTCTAGTCCAATAATTGACATAGGTACATATGTATATGAATATATATATATGAATAAAATAACATTAGAAACTCTTAAGTCTTTATGAAATAGAACCTTTAAATTTTTTCTTAAAACTCAGTTTAAAACGCAACGATTGACTTTCAAAGACTCTCAAGACTTATAACTAAATTCGTAGGGTTCATGCAGAATTATGGACAAAACGACTCAACTTGAGGACTTCAATAAACATATAGAAATTCATGAATACAACTCCTTCTCAAAACTCATCTTTACTTCTTAAAAAAACTCAGTTTATAACTCAAGTGTTGACTTTAAAAAGCTTCTCAAACTTTATAACTCAAGTCATAGGGTTCATGCAGAATTATGGACATGAACGACTAAACTCAAGAATGTTAATGCATAACATATAAATTCAATAATTAGGAGTAGAATTTCAAAAAGAAATAGGAACTCGAGAACTCAAAATTAACTCATCTCAAGAATACTCAAATCTAGGGGTAGAATCCTAGATTACTCTTTTACTTATTTAAAAGTAGATGTGTAGGGCATGAGGATGAACTAGTCCAACACTATGATAGCCTTACATACATAGAAGAACAAGGTTGTTAAAGAATCTTGAAAAGAACTTGATCAAAAGCCTCGAAAGAAAACCTTTTTTGAGATTCTTGAATTAGTTTCTTGAAATCTTGAAGAAGAATCTTGAAAAAGATTGATAGAATCTTGAATGGAGTCTTCTACTTTGATCTTTCCTTAGGGTTTTGCCTTAGGGTTTGAGAGAGAAATAGATGGTGGATTAAGAGATGAAATCTGATTGTTTTGGGTCTTTAATTAGTCAAGAAATTCATTTAGGGTTTCCTTAGAGGTAAAAAGACAAAAAGGACCCTTTTTTATGTTTTCCCATTGGCTAATTCGTCACAACACTATATCAGGTTATTAAAAGGTCATAACTCTTTCCTCAAACCTTGGATTTTTACGAAATTGGTGGCATTGGAAAGAAGATTCAAATACCTTTAATTTTATAGATTATGGGCCGTGTAACTCTTTATATTATAAGAGATATGTTCGTTTGAAGTTGACCTAAGTAGAATCTTACATCAAAACTTAATTGATAAGGAAACTTTCAACTCTACTTTGTGCTATGAGTTTCTAGTGACCTTAATTGATATCCCAAATCACTCCCACACTAAAGAATTTACCGTTACACATATGGGCAATTTAAGAATCACCCGATATGACCCTACAAGTAAATGAAGAATGGTTCGAGTCTTAACTTAGAACTTTTCGAGGTGTTACATATATGTATATATATATAAAACTAAATATCTATAAGATTTTTGTAAAGCTTACCTTGACCATAACATGTATTTTCTGTGTAGTTATAGAAATTTTTTCTAGCTCCAGGAGGTGATCATCCCACAACACAACAATTCCACCAAAGTTTTCTATAGAATGGGATCTCAATCATATTGTTGAAAGAAAAAGCATCAAGTACAACTTGGTGATCCGACATTTCTGTCTCCAGCAAGGCTACCAAAGGAGGCCTATGCTAATCTGACCTAAAGTTTCTCCAAAAATTTGGGTCATTCCTTTCTCTACAGTTCTATATTATAATGCTCATGGTTCTGTTCAGATTAGGTGGGTTTATCTTAGGAATGTGCGGTTTGAATTCTATCAAGGCATCTGTTTTTGGATTCTTCACTATTAGAATCATTATTAGCACATAATTTCCTATCTTAGGGTTAAAAGAGCGCCTAATATCTATTAAGCCTTTTTAAGAGATTTGGTGGACATATAAGTATAAATTTCTTGCCGTTCGTTGTGATTCATTACTTTTATTTCTTTAACACAACTATTTATGTTTTTTTACCTCATTAGTTGTAGGGATTTTTCTAATTTCTTGGTATTTGTATTCACAAGTCTTAATGGAACTAGGTTTACAAGAAAGGGTACCTGGAAATCCCTCCTATAAACTTAGTTCAATTTAGACTTGTGAGTACAAAACCCATGAAAAAAGAAGCTCTACGACTAATGAGAGAAATAAGGACATAAATAGTTGCGTTAAATGAGATAGAAGTAATAATTTATAACGAAAAATACAACAAGAAAATAATACTTATCTATCCACTGAATCTTTTAAAAATATTTAGAGATATTAAGCACCTTTTTAACCCCCAGATATGGAACTATGTGCTAGCAATGAACCCAACACTGAAGAATTTGAACATGGGTGCGTCGATAGAAAACATAAGGGACATTCCAATGATACCCACCCAATCTGAATAGGTGTAAGTCGTAAGGACTTCTGTTTGGATGTTGGGTCGTTATGTTGCTCCCACTATGGTTGACATTTTAATTGCATGTCGGATTGGTTAGTTTTATTGCACTTGCATTAATTTTAATTTTATTTATTGATTGGGGAGTCAGAATTCAAATAAGGGAATTCAATAAAAAAAGAAAAAATTATGTCAAGAAATTCATCTACTTAATAGCACAAAAAAATCATTTTTATTCTTTTTACATAGTATATCTTTTAACCAACACTCCTCTACCTATGCCTTTTTACTTGCTATCTCTCACTAGCACGGATATTAAGTAGAGTTATTTTGCTAATGATAGGTGCTCGCGTATTGAATTGGAGTAAAAAATAGAGGAAGAAATTAAGAGGCTGCACAATATAGTTTGGAAATGTAGTTGTGGATGTAGTAGCGAAATAAGAAATTATATTTAGAGTGTTCAAGATGTATGTATGAAAATTTGTAATCTATATACTTCGTATAATTTTTGTTCTTTATATATATTATTATTTTTGACAAAAGATGTACGACTGACCACCCTGAGCTATATATTGCTAAGCCGGACCATCATTATATTGTTGTCGGCACAAGATCCAACCAGCTTATACAACCTTGCACTTTATGATAAATTTGAGCCAATCAATGTAGTTTCAGTTGCACCTTTTTATTCATTATGCATTCACAACTAAAACTTTTTTCTAATATGCATATTTTTTATTTTAATTGTGAAGAATGTACTATGCTCAATTAAATTGGTGGTTTGAAGTTAAGCATATTAAAATGGATAGAGTATTATTTTACCATGTCAAATGTTGATCAATCTCTAATTAGCCTGTTCAAGAGTCAAGGACTCAAGGATACTTCTTCACTTTTGTTAACATGCCATGTCTCTCTCGGGGTCAATGTTGGTTACTTACATTGTATCCTGAAGAAACATGTAGGAACATGGTTCATTCAAAGAATTGCAAAACATGTTTACAATATTAGTGCTTGTTTCTTTATTAATTAATCACATGATGCTTGGTGTATGCAAATCCATTAATTAATTATCACATGAATCATAATTTTTTTTCTTGTAAGTGTGGTGTCAAAGTTAGCTTGCCTTCTATCTCAATCAAAATTTGAACAAATGGAATATAATTAATATTAGTTTTAACTAAAGAAAGCTCACTTAGACTAATTAAGTCACATAAGGTGTTCTACGAATTATAATTCATGTTGCACTTAGGGCAATTTAGTGATCAATGAAGTGAATTGAAAATCATGAGATCCCGAATTTAAATTCCAACAAAGGAAAAAATACTCCACTTGTTCAAATCTTGATTGGGGTCGAAGGCAAGTTAATTAACCCTAACACCACAATTATAAGAGAAAGAATTATGATTCATGTATTTATTAATCTTTTTTCAAATATTTAGTCCACGATGTTCTTACAAATGTGTTCTATTAAATTTTAAAATTAATTAAATTAAAATATTATTGATTTGAAAAAATATATATCAATTACTTTTTTACAATATTAGTTACAAATATTTGATTATTAATTAATATATGTTTAAGAAATATTGTGTATATCATACCTAATTTAATATCATTTATAAAGGCACATACTTATCAATTATTAACTTTTAATTTTAATGATCAAATTTTATTTTTTTAATTAATTTGACTGTCTTATTACATTGTGTAAGTATTAAAATTAATTAAATTAATATCATTGTCTCATTTTTAATTCCCAATTTTAATTTTTTTGATCTTCTCCTCTTCTTCTTCTTGCATTTTAAAAAAATTCATGGGATTTATTGTCATTGAGTGAGTTCAAAGTTTAGCGGAATATGAGGTACCACTATTCTGATGAAGTAAATTGTTCTATCCTAAGAGGGTATATTCTTTTACCTCGAATACTAGAGGAAAATAATTCTGATGATATAATAATTATTTTTTTCTTAGTATATACATTAGTATGTAATGTTCCAATATAGAATGTTAACATGATGTAGTCTAAATTCATTTGTTTTTGTTAACAATTTCTCTTGTGATGTAGATATATGCTTCTGAATATCTTTTTCCAAAACTATTATTAAACTTCTCTAGAGTTAGAGAATTGTCATGATTTGTTTTTTTTATGCCCAAGACAAAATAATGACTTTATTTATCAATGCTACTTATGTGATTGAGATTGTTAGGAAATTTGCTTCAAAATAATTATTACTATATAAGCATTGCCCTTTTGTTTTACTGGTTTACTATTTTTTAATATTTCAGTATTTTCGATGAAAAAAATATCATATGACTTGTTATAACGCCTGTTGAAGTTTGTATTAGTTTAATTTTTATTGTAGTATAAGTTCATTTGTTTTTGTTAACAATTTCTTTTGTGATATAGATATATGTTTCTGAATATCTTTTTCCAAAATTATTAAACTTTTCAAGGGTTAGAGAATTGTCACAATTTGTTTTTTTGATGCTCAAGACAAAAGAATGACTTTATTTATCAATGCTACTTATGTGATTTAGATTATCTGGAAGTTTGCTTCAAAAGAGTTATTACTATGTAAACATTTCCCTTTTATTTTACAAATTTACTATTTCTTTATATTTCAGTATTTTCGACGAAGAAAAACTCATATGGCTACTAATAATGCTAGTTGAAGTTTGCATTAGTTTAATTTTTATTATTTATTTAATACCTAATTTTTATGAGATAAATATTTCCATTTATGCAAATATATATATATAAATACACACACACATCAAATTTAGTATATATTCTATATTTTATATTGTATTATATTTATATTATATTATATTATATTAAAAGAAGACACATTTTCACATTGAAGGGTTGCGACATTTCCTAAGAATTAGAACTTTTTCGATGAGTTGTGATATTTTCGAAGGGTTGTGACTTTTCTATAGGGTTGCGACTTTTCTGAAGAATTGTTACTTTTCTGAAAAATTGTGACTTTTTCGAAAGGCTGTGATTTTTTGAAAGAGTTAAAATTTTTCTGATGAGTTATTACCTTTTTGAAAGGTTGTGGCTTTTCTAAAGGGTTGTGACTCTTTTTAATAAGGATTAGCTATTATCTATCATATGTAAATGAAAATAAAAATTTGTCTAACAAAAGACTAGATATTTTATGTAACAAAGGACTAAAATTTAAAATAGGCAGATTATTTGTGTATACATAAATAATATGAAATATTCTACATATATGTTGAATAACTATATATACTGATTAGTTCATTGTGTCATTAATTAATGTATTGCCGGTGCAATGTCTTACATCATAAAAAAAATAAAAAAATTATAAAACCCAACCACAATACTACTTTATGTAGAAAATATTATTATCTCTCTACTTCTTAGAATAAAGTTTGAAATTATGGAAAGATAAAGTGCAATTTATTATTTATGTGATTTTTGTGTACTTACTGATATGAGACATACAGAAAAAGTGTGTGATAAAAGATTATTCTGAATAAGCCATATTGACATGTATTATCAAGTTAACAAGATCTTCTAACTTCAAAATATATTATTTTAAAATTTTCCGAGCTCTGTTTTTTTTAAAAAAAAACTCACAAACAAATGTGAAAATATGTGAGTATATATGGAAATTTTAAATTTATCATTAACAAAATAAATTTTATATTCAGAAATATTGAATAAACATTTTCATTTTGTCCCTACACTTAATTAAAATCTAAACATTAATATTAAAAGTCCTATTTATTTATGTAAGTATAAAACTTATTGGAAATTCATCTATTGAATATTAATTCTTTAGTTATAACATTATAAATTCTCTTAGTTATTACTAATTATTACAAATGTTATTCACAGTCTTTTACATTCTTTAGTTATAATATTATGAATTCTCATAGTTAATACATTAATTATTTCTATCTTTCGTCTTTCCTGATATTAACTTTTGAATAATAATTTTTCAAATTATTATACCGCCCCTATATATGTGATAACACGATATTGTTATTATTCTTTGGACGAATCATGCTTGGTTGAATAAATTGAAAATTATTTACACGTATATGAACTATATCTTTGTTGGGTGTAAGATACGTGTGATTATATATATGATTTCATAGATAGAATATAGTTTTAAATTTTAATTTTTTGTTTTTTTCTGTAAAAAGAAAAGAAACCTTTCTCAGTTACCTATGGACAGTCAGATTACTATCTTTTATTTATGTACACAGTCAATCAAGAAGTCAAATATGAGAGCGAACAAAAATAACGTCATCTATTAAGTTATAATTTATTAAATAAAAATTAATATACAAAAATAGTTCTAAAAAATAAAATGTAGTTGTCTTCACATGTTCATATGACATCTAAACAAATTAAGTGCAATACATGTGCAAAGCACATCGGGTTAGATGACAAGAAAAATACACAACAAATATCGTCTATAAGGTAATATTAGTGAGATACGACTAATTACATGATTGAACCTCATAAAATTGAAATAAATATATACATTATTGCATTTAACTAATAAAATTTTTCATTGACCATCCTCTTAGGTTTGTGTGAATAAGATATATATATGATGATACTGACAACTGCAATTAATAAGAAAATCCATCTAAAATTCTGGAGATTAATTAAAAAAGATTTTTGTGGCAATTAGACTTGTCTCATTTCCTATATATAGACCCCGAATCTATCTTCTCCACCCATAAATTTATTTGTGATTTATTTACGATTTAATAAAAAAGTGAAAAAGATGTGTGAAATAGATGATTGCCTTGTCAAGTGTTCTTTAGGCCCTTGTGCAACTCAAGAAAAGAACACTAAGGACACTTCCACCATTATTAATCTAGATCAGTGAGTATTCTTTTACAATTTTAATTTATTTTTCATTAGAATGTTTCTTATAAGTTGTAGGCTTATGATCTTGGTCAATCCTCATGATTCATTTTTTTATATATGAAATTGCCAATTTCAATTTATTCAATGTTGAGTGCTTTATTGTCACGACCCGATTTATCAAGTCATGATGACACCTACTATAACCCACCAGCAGGTAAGCCAACCCGTAACCCGGAACAACAAGTAATGGGTCTGAGGGTAGAAATCAAACAAGAGTAGGCAAATAACAATATAAACAGGCGGAAGCAAACCAAAAACATATATACAAATAAAGATCCCTCCCAGAACCTGGAAGTCACTAGTACAGAGCTACTAACAAAATGAGTACAAGTCCCAAAAGTGGACAACAGAGACTGGACTGTCTCGAAAGGGAAAAGACAAGTCTATATATACAGATG
>JAJOOR010032323.1:0-12243 GCA_036250505.1 Solanum acaule | reverse complement strand
GAGGAGCTGTTCTTCGGGAAGTGATTTGAAGAGCGATGAATCACCAGATTCAGCAGCTTTGAACAAATCTTTGTCTTTGATTTGAGCTGAGGATTTTTCCGATTCCATTTTCGCCGGGATTTGTACGGACAGTAGAATGTCAGTAGGGTTTTAGCTGGCGCCGGTGGAGTTTTGAAACTGAATACTCTGAATTTGCCGATGTGTAGTTTTGAGATGAAATGGAGGGTAATATGGGAATTTACACTCCTGCTCCTTGCTTTTTCTTACAAAATTTTCGATACACACATTGAAGTCCGACCTCCCTAACAAAGGCTCTAATCTTACCCTGTGGTCGGGCCCTTTCCCGGACCCTCATATAGTGGGAGCTTATTAGAGCACCAAGTTGTCCTTCATGTAACATGTCATTCTCAAATGAACAAAAAGAAGTGAACACAAATGAATTTATAAGAACATAAATAAATCTGTTGAACAACGGCGGAAAATAAACAAATAACTTCCATCAACTTCTTGATGGTGTTAGAGTTGACGAAATTCAATTCTTCAATGATTTTTTGATAAAAATAAATATAGAATGCATTGATACATCTCAATTTCGACTAGCTCAGCGAATGAGTGCTTGTATTCGACACATCTTTTTCTTACGCCTAATGCGCTATTTGAAATAAATGACCTTGTTAGCTGCATCTAATATATGAATAAATTATTATAAGTATAAGAAACTTTAGAAAATTTTAGTAACAGTATGACAATACCTTAATCGATCAAGTAATATTCAAGGAAGATCATAAAAGCGTAAAAAATATTACAATCTATAAATAATGAATACAAATATATTTAAATAATTACTATCATTCTATAAGATCAAAATACGATACAAAAAACAAGGTGACCCCAGAGGGGTGACCTGGGAACACAAGTATATTTTGGTCCAACAATTGCCAAAAAAAAGGACCAAAATGCACATGTGTTTCGAGGTCACTCCTCTGAAATTCACCATTGTTCATCATCATCATTCACGTTAATAATGTGAATATATCAAACATAAATTGGCATTTACTTATAGTGTTTGTTGTGAACAAATTAGAGCGTCAAAATGTGGTCATTCTATCAACACAAGGAGAATACATGGATACTATGTTGTCATATCTCTGAAATCATTAATGTTATAACCTATAGTTTAATATTCTTAAAACTGCCCTAATTATTAGCTTAATAAATAAACGTTATAATAAAGAAATAAAATTTAAGGAAAATTAACGTATTTCACATAGTAGCTAAAGTTTCTATAACATGTTAGTTGATTTTACTTAATACTCCTCCAATTTAAGTATTGGTGGAAGGATATATAACATAGTGACCGTTAGATAACTGGATCAATGAGAGATATAATCGAGAGCGAAATATTGGTTCATCCGAATATCCTTCACCAAGAAATCACACTATATATAGACATACACATAGAGAGAGATAACATCTCTTTCAAATCGTGTTCATCTCTCTCCTCCCTCTAACAACATGTATGTATCAAATATAGTTTGTATCAACATGTATTTGTTGATACAATCTATATTCATCGCATACATCCTATATATCTAACATTTCTCCTCTTTCTCATGAATCTCACCCGCCTCTCTCTTTTCTCAAACTGTTGCTATGAATCATAATTATACAAACTATATCTACTAATAATAATTACAATTCAAACTATAACTGATTTACGTAAGTTTCTCTAAAGTTTATAGGGACCCTCGTAGTCGGGCCACATCCTTTTTGTATTGAAGGAGTGACTTGTGACTCGACTTTAGCAAGTTGTAAATCCCCATTTTTTAAAATGCCATTAAGCAAAGTTGATATTTATAATAGTGTTATATTCATTGCCTCAAAAAAAAAAACAATGAAGTACGGCAATATGAGATCCTAAAAATCCATCAAATACTTCTAAAAATCCTGTCACAATTTGATGTGATACAATTTATTTTTAATCTAAAAAACATATTTTTATATTAAAAATAATTATTTTTTTTATGTTTTACTTATACTTTTAATAAATGAATAATATATAACTACTCAAATATATGATTTATTTTTATTTATACCGTAGGTTTTTAAATTGATTTTTAAAATTTTGTGATCAACCGGACACAAACAACACTATAATAAGGTGTTGCCATTTTATTTCTTTCAAATGAAGAAAGTCGAATCCTTCATTTATGGAGTCAAATTGAAATAAAGTATCCTAATGATGGGGCAACCTTGCAAAGCAATAACTACGGGGCCATTGTGTCACAATGAATAATATCTTTGTTTCCTGTCAGAACTTTCATATTCATATTAAAATTTGATTCAAATTCATTTAAAATAAAAATATTCGATAACAAGGCTTTTTCTAAAAATAAGATTCGAACTCAAATCTATAATAAAGGTAAAGTACTGGATGAATTCTATCCACCAAATCATAATTGTCCTTCTTTATACATGATGCATGTTATGTTATAATTTAAAAGAGTGGCCAAAATTTGTAGCATCGTTATAGTATATTCTGCCGACAGAAATTTAATATATATATTTTTAATTCTTTGTCATCTCGAGTTCCTTTTCACCATCATCACATTTGATTTTTGTCGTGCCATGCTATCACTAAATGTATTATTTAGTTTGTAATATATATGAAAACGAATGATATATTCACCATAGTTACTTTATACTTTATAAGTTAAAAGATATATACAGATTTAATTTCTATCTTAAAATCCTATCAAACAAATAAATAATATTATAATGAATACAAATATTGTGTTTTCTAATATATCCTACCATAACGTCAAGTTGTGTAGGAGAAAAAAATTCTAAACTAGGTTATCGATTTTTTTTGTACATTTTTCTTAATATTTCTATACATTATTCGACTTATAGAATTATACGAGATATTTTATGGTTAGGATGGGGTGTAAAAGTAATTTGGGAGTAGTCGTAGACTTGAAGTGTAGTGGATAGACAATTAAATGGTCTTTAATGAACATTAATTAATTAGTAGTTGAAAGCAATTTAATAGTTTGGGGAAAAATCGCGTATAATGTGTGTGGCCGACACCTCTCTTGATTTGGATCGTCACGTTTAATGGGCCCCTCCATAAGAGTGGGGGCCCATTAGACACGTTCATACAGTTCACACCACCTTCCCATTAAAGCCCAAGAAAAAAAATCTTCACTATCATCCATTCATTCTCGAAATATTAAAAACACTTCTGAATTTAATGTTAATTATTAATTTCGTCTTTAAATTATTAATAGTCTTAAAAACACTCTGATACTTAATCAACTAAATTTAGATACACTCTCTCGATCTTCCACATGACATAACAAGTAGTTTTAAACTCGTGTAGAAGCATAGAACTCTTAATAAAAAATCGAAAGAATTGTTAAAAAAACTCCTAAACTTGATGAGAATTTAAAATTGTGTTTTACTCATGATAAAAAATTCGTGATGTATTTAAGTTCAGTTAATTAAATAAAATAATATTTTAAAGCTATCAATAATTTGAACATAAAATTAATAATTTGTCGTGAAGCTCAAGTACAACAAATTCAGACACATGGTAGAAGGAGAGTAATGAAAAATAACTATTCCCTCTGTTTCATAAAGAATGACCTGGTTTGACTTGACACGGAGTTTAAGTAAATAAAGAAGACTTTTGAATCTTGTGGTCCTAAATTAAAGTTATGTCAAATGTACAAAATTGCCCTTAATCTTGTAGTCTTAAACATGCCACGTGAAAAGCAAAAAGTAAAATATTACCAAAAAAGGAAAGAGGTTATTCTTTTTTAAATTGACTAAAAAAAAAGAAAGTCATTCTTTGTCAAACGGAGGAAATATTTAGAAACACTCTATATATACAACCTCCTCACTATTCAATTCACATCTCATACACATAAACACACAATTCATTCTTCTTCTCAAAAAAATCATGAATTTTCTCTCATCTTTGGCTAAGAGCGCCGGAGCCGGCGATGAGCCCAAAAAAGCCGGCGAGGAATCTGGTTCCACAACAGAGCTTTATGCCAGTGCTAAAGTGTTAGCAGATGCCGCTCAAAGTCAATACAACAAAGATTCCGGCAAAATTGATAACAAAAAAGTAGCTGAAGCAGCTGCCGATGTGCTCGACGCTGCACAGAAATATGGAAAATTAGACGAAACTCAAGGAATTGGACAGTACGTTGAGAAAGCCGAAACTTATCTCCACCAGTACGGTGGCGATAAGGCTCCGGTTGCTGAAGTAGCAAAAGCACCCGCTCCTGCACCGGAATCGGCTCCGTCATCGGAACCGGCTCCGGCTCCGGCATCGGAACCAGCGCCGGCGCCGTTTGTTGAAGGAGATAAGGAGGAGGAAAAAAAGAGTGGAGGAGCTGATTATCTTAAGATGGCTGGTGATTTCTTAGGCAAGAAGTAATTAGAGTCTAATTAACTTTTTTTAATTATGGTCTGTGCTTTTAATTATGGCTGATGTTATATTTCAGTTTTTTTCCCCTTAATTTGCCACTGTCTACTGCCGGCGCCGGCGCCGGAGTTGGATTTATGTAATAAAATATGTATGTAAGTTGTGTGTATTTCAGTGTGATTTTACCGTGAAATTTGTGTTTGTTTGAATTTATTAGTGATATCTTCTTTGCTTTTGCGAAAAGAAGACAAATTATTATTTTTGACAGACTTCGACTCACAAAATATTATAAACAATGGGAAGTGATATCAAACATAACAAATTCAAGACTTTCGAATATCTTCATTTCTAAATTGCTTCTAGTATATATGTCCACGTATTCATCATTCTTATTTTTTTTAGCTGATCATCACTTATCTCATACAACAAAATCTATCTAATGATCACTCTATATCTTATATATATTAATTGAGGTGAATGTGTTTACGAATCGATTATTCATTTACACAACATATTTGAACTTGTTTAAATTACATCTTAAATATTTATACATCTTCTTTATCTTTAAAGGGAATAAAATTATAAATTTAGTAGAAGCTTTATATTCTCTATCTGTGCTAAATCTAATTTAAAATTTAAAATAATAACAAAAGCAAAAGCTAGACTAGACAAGAATCATTATATCTTGGGAAAGTTTTCCATATAAATACTGTCGGTTTATTTATAGAAAGTGTTAGGCAGCAACTTAAACACGTTCTTTCTATATTAGCCCTTCAATTTAACTTTCCATTTTCCTTTTTTTCTTGGTCTATTTTTATACACGTCTAAGTCTAAGTTCTAACCTTGAATTACTTCTTACGTCATAATTTACGTGATATAATTTTACTACGTAAAACTTTTTCAACATAAATTTAAATTAATCGACTTTTAATATGAATATCAGATACTAAATAAGAAATTAAAAAGTATAATTTGACTTGCACTAAAATTTAAGAAAGAAATAAAGAGAACTTGTTGACAACATTTAATGTGTACTAATTAATATTAATTGTGAGATAATGCATTTTTTATTCTTTTAATTTGAGGAAGGGACCTTAGTGTTATGCGGAAAATAATTGTTGTTCACTTGTATAAGTTTTATTCTACACCCATAAAATTACGAAACTTTTGTGTAACTTCTCATTTTTTCAGTAAAAATCTCGAAAGCTTTCATATAAATTTTCACATTTACCATTTTTTTTCATTTGAATCACAGTTATTTTCTTCAATTTGTAATATTACTATACTAATTTTCTTATTAATTATCTAAAACAAAAAAATTATGGATGCCCTTTTTGCTAAAGGTAAAGAATTTCTTAGTTCCAAAGATAAAGATGATGACAAAGAAACTTCCAATCGAAAAAAACATCATGATGACGTGGATGATTCCGATGATCGCCCCGAGAGGAAAACTTCCGGCAAGTCCGGTGGTGGCCGTGGCGGCGGCGGTCGAGGTGGTGGCCGGTCGGACGATGAAAGCGACGGCGAGAGGCCCGCTGGCTCCGGCCGTGTTGGTGGTAAGACGGCGGCAGGCGGTGCCGGCCGCGGTGCTCCTAACCCAAATGAGCACAAACAACCAACAACTTCTGAGCTAATGGCTAGCGCGAAGTTGGTGGCTGCAGCTGCACAGTCCCAATTAGGTGGCGGCGGCGAGGGCAAACCAAAAGAAGAGTTGGACACCGGAAAGCTTGCCGGAGCCGCCGCCGACCTCCTTGCGGCCGCTACCCATTATGGGAAACTAGGAGATGATGGAATCGGTAAGTATATCGGCCAAGCTGAGGATTATCTCCATGGCTACGAGCTTAAGAATGCGAAACCCAACAAAGCTGGTGGTGGTGCTGGATCCAAAAAGAGTACTTCTAGTAATGCGGAGCGCAAGAACTCATCGGAGTCCCGCCCACGGGGCAATGCAAAAGATGATGATGATGAGCGCGGAGAGCATGCCAGGAAAGAGAAGAAGATGCCATCAAAGAAACAATCCGGTGATAATTACGGTCATGATCGTGAGGAAGGTGATGATGATCGTGCTAGAGGTGAGTATGTATATCATGCCATTGTTATATTAAAAGCTTAAGCTGTTAGATACCTACTTTTTATAGTTGATTGTATTATATGCCAATATGTGTTACAACTTTTTTATTCTTTTTTCTTGACCAAACACATAATTATTTTATTTTTGCTTTTTGAGTGATGTTGAAATCTTGAAAAGAGGACCTTTGTTTGATCTAAATTGAATGTATAATGATCATATTATTTAATGATATCATGTTACAATAGGCCACAACGAACATATGCCAAAGGGTAAAGGAATGCCTAAGAAACAAGTTGGTGACCGTCATGGACATGAACGTTCAGAGGAAGGTGATGATCAGTATGGCGAGCACACAAGGAAAGGTAAGGGAATGCCTAGGAAACAATCTGGTGACCATGAACGTTCAGAGGAAGATGATGATCATCCGAGATCTGGACGTGGTGAAAGTAAAGGAATGCCCACGAAAAAATCTGGGGGCCATGGCCATGATGAACATTCAGATGAAGATGATAGTCGCTCTGGAGGGGGGTATGGCGATTACATGAAAAAAGCTCAAGGAATGATCAAGAAAAATTCTGGAGATGATGATAATCCAGAGAAAGGTGGAGGGTATGACGATTATATCAAAAAAGCTCAAGGATTTCTCAAGAAAAAGTCAGACAGCGATGATGGAAGTCCAAGGGGTGAGGATGGAGACTCTGGAGGTGGGATCATGAAAATGGCTCAAGGTATGTTCAAGAAAGATTCCAACGACCGTGATGGCGATCGTATCCCCACCAAACATTCTAATGAGGAAGATGGGAACAAAACAGATTATCTTAAGATGGCTGGAAGTTTATTCAAGTAATACTAATTAAAAAGCATATCCTATTTATGAGATTATACTAGATACGTTATTATTGTTATTGTAATAATAAGTATAGACTAATTGTAACATAGAATATCATGATCTGTTGATCAATTCTTTTGTTTTGATTTCTTTCCTTAAGTTTTATTTAGGATTTTTAGCTATAGTTTGATTTGAATTGTAATAATGGTAACATGTACAGTGTGGCTATGAGTTGCCATGCAAATATTAATGTACATGTCAAGTAGTAGAATATATATAATTTTGATTTGATTCAAAAAAAAAATTGGCTATAGAAACTTTAAAAGTAACGTGACTTATGTTTCTCTTCGTTCATTTTTAGTTGTCTAATTAATTTGACATACTTTTAAAAATAATAATAGATAAAATGATAATTATAATACGAATATAATAAATTCAATAATGTATTGAAGTCATTTTATAAGTGGGTATTCATCATTTTGCATTTCTAATGAGGTTGTGGTCAACCAATGAAGTTTGTGCTAAGTCTAAATTCTGATATTTACACCATTTTTCCTTATATTGTTTGTTTTGAGTGAATAATATATTGAAAGACTCGATATGTTGAAAGGAATTCAAAACTATAATCTCGAACTATTTAAAGGAGATTTGAGCTGGTCGAGAATAGAAAAAAATTCAGCTTGTTGAGAAAAATGAACTACTGCAATATAAATATTATATAATAACGTATATGAATGAATATACATCATTGATACATAGTTATGCCTTGTATATGCATGATTATATATTGCTTATACAAAATTGATACATTACATAGGAATACAACCGTTTAGATGAAAAGAACTCAACACCAAGTAATCATAAAATTGTTATGCAACTACAGAAACTATAACAAAATCCGTGAATAAATACTTTATCAGTTTATTAATAGAACTTAGTATTGAAAATGTAATCTTTCTTAATTGTTTACTACCTCATACTTTATTTTTTCTATCTAAGGAAGTTCAATTCTTTAAGGATGAACAAGCAAGACTAAAAAGCTATTTTCCCATCTTTAAATATCACATCATAATATGACCGTCGCATGATAAATGAATGATGAAAATTCGTCTATTTAAAAAATACGAGTCTATACAACTGTACGATGAAAAGACATTTTCAGATCCTCTTAGCTGGAAGGTGCTTATGATGGTGTTGATGAGGTGTGTATCATGATGAAACAAAGAATTAAAAGACCTTTATATTTGATTCCTTTTAACTTCCCCACAAAAATATATATACATTATTATATAATATTGATACATTACATAAGATAAAATGAATTTTAGCGATAGTTTATTTGTCCCCACATTTAATGAAGTTTAGCCGTCAAAGTAGATACAACAACAACAACAACAAATCCAGTGAAATCCCACCAGGTGGGGTTTGAGGAGGGTAGAGTGTACGTAGACCTTACCACTACCTCGAGGAGATAGAGAGGCTGTTTCCGGAGGACCCTCAGCTCAAGTACATCAAATCCAAGTAAAAAAAGAGGAAACAATATATAAAACATAACATCCAATAAGAAAATAGTGTATAATCATCAAAGGAGACAATAACATCAAGAAAATACTGTGGGAGGTGAAACGCAGTAAACAACATATGGCTATAGGTATCACAGACAAGAACTACAAGTGCAAGGCTAGGGCTACTACAAATGCTACCAACCCATACCCTTGCAAGGAAAGACAACACGCTAACTCTACTAACCTTCAACCTTAATACGCGACCTCCACTCCTTCCTATCTAGAGTCATGTCCTCGATAATATTAATCAAAATAGTAGATATTAATCAAAATACAGCAAAAATCCATTCTTCAACAAATTCCAAAAATAGCAACACAAGAAAAAATTGTACTCCTACACCTACTATTTTTTCCTAACAAAACAATAAATAAGAAAAAAAGTTTATCAAAATTAAAAAAAAAAAAATTAATAAAAAAATATTCCACTTGTCTACCTGGTATCTACAGTATAGTCCCACGTAAAATCTCCTCACAGTTTTCTCCGAAAACAGACATACAGAAAGAAAGAAAGAAAACGAGAGACCTACACAAAAAAAATCCCATTTTTATTTGCTTTGGTCTCTCTTTTTCTTCTCTTTCTGTATAAAATTTTCTGGCAATTTCTGAAAATCATCTTTTAATTCAAGTAAGTTCATCTTTTCTCGAATCTTTCATTTCTAATTCTGCAAAAAAATAATAATTCTTGTTTTGATGGTTGTTTGATTTCAAGATTGGATTTTTATGAACTTTGTGGATTTGTTGTATTTTGGAATTTTTGTTACATGTGAGATGGATGAATCTGTTTGTGGGGTTGAATTTTTTTGTGGGTATTTTGTGATTGATGTAATGTTTGTTGATTTGCCAAGTATTGTGGAAATTGGAATTCAAGATTCTAGCTTTAACCCCTTTTTGGGGGTTTGGAGCTTTGTTAGTGTGGTTTCTCTTGTTTTATGTTTTTAATTTGAGTTTATAAAGGAAAAGTTTTGATTTTTGAAATTTGCTGGTGTGCCTGTAATGCTATGTGTCTTGTTAATGACTGTTTGAATCAGTTCTTGTCATTGGATTAGTAAATTTTGGGAGTGTGAAATGAACTAGAGTGGTTTAAGGTGTCAAATTTAGGCTCTGGTTCCGGAAGGACATGGTTTTAGATCCCATAGCTGTCATCAACAACAAGAGTATACACAGTGTGATCCCACAAGTGAGGTTTGGGGAGGGTGGTGTGTACACAGGTTTACCCCTGCGACTGTCATCATTTGCAAAATTAATGTGCAGTTGTACAAAATTAGATATGATTAGAAATGATCATGTTTGGCAGAATATGCAAGTAGCAAACATAAAAAGTGAAATGAAAGAAGGTCGTTTGTGATGATTAGTCATGTCCAACATCGACCTCTTAATGCATCGGTGTATAGATGTAAAAGTATGGTGATGGAATGTGTTAAAGGGGATAGGTAATAGTAAAATCTTAAAAAAAAGTAAATTTTGGTCTAATTTTTGCTAGGAGTCTTTTAGTGTTGTTAGAGATTTGTATGCTAGTAGAAAATGTAGAGAATCTAATTGTACATGTCGAATTTATGCGATCGACCCTGACTAACTTGCGATAATGACATCATCATTGTTGTTATAATAAAATGCGCTAGAGTGGCCAGGTCGTTTTTTCCTCCTTTAGGCTTTAAGAGTGTTTGTTCGAGACTGGACTGATTGAAGGAGTACCCAAGAGCTGAATCTTTAGTGTCAAGATATCTCCCTTTGAGTGAAGGATAATCTTGTAGTGAAAGGATGTATTCTAACTACATACCTGAGGAGTACATTGATGTATGCATCTCCGGCAGATTACCACAATTTATGGCAACAACGGTGAAACTAGAACTGAATTGTGATTACAAATTATAAGGTAGAAATTTCGAGAATGGTGGTGCTCTTTTCTTAGATGAAGACAAAATATGTGAAATTAAAATAGTATGACTGAATGGAGGATTGCTACACGAGTGTTATATGGTTAGATGATATGTACCAAAATGAAAGGCAAGTTTTATAGAATGTTGATGTTTTATAGGAGTTAAGCACTAGAATATCCGTAGGACTATTGTTGAAAAGGATTTGAATGTTAAGATGAATGGTTGAATGTGCAGTCAAGAGTATGATTTGACTAGTACCAAAGGTGCAGAAACCAGTAAAAATCTCCTTTTCTGCCAACATAGCAGTCGATAGCCCATCTGCTCATACCATCGAAAGGGTTCGTTTGGAGGAATAAGTTTGACCTTAGTTACAATTTCACCACTTAGAGGGAAAATAGAGTCCATTTCAGGTATTCTTTTTGGATGGGAGGGGGTCTAGATGCTTTGTTTTTCTAGCAATTTAGTGAATATTAAAAATAATTTCTTCTTGCTGAAATGCTGATACATAATGATATGAAGCTATTCATTATTTCTGTTGAAAACTATCTGAGGGGGGTGTGATTGCAGTTTATGAGGCGTGCAAACATCAGCTCTTCTCTTTTTCATAGTTGTTTTCTTAGAGATGGATGATAAACGCCACATTTTTTAAATTCTATATTTCAGGTTCAAAAGAGGTGCTTTGAATTGAACAAAGTATTTTCTCTGAGATCCTTATTGTACTAGTTGTTCCGTCTCTATGTGGAAATCCATTTCAAATGTCATCACAAGCTTTGGTCAGAAGAAGGATTCTGCTACACCCAGTCAAACTTGTCACAAGTACTCAGATGACGATGATATCCGCTCTAATGAAAGCACTGAGGAAGGACTAGAATGCCCAATATGTTGGGAATCATTTAACATTGTTGAGAATGTTCCCTATGTATTGTGGTGTGGCCACTCTCTTTGTAAAAATTGTCTGTTGGGACTTAAATTGGCTTCCGTGAAAATATCCACCCAACAAATCCAGATTCCATTGTTCGTTTCCTGCCCATGGTGTAATTTGTTGACACTTAGATTGTTTTGCCAGGGAAATCTCAAGTTTCCTAGCAAGAACTTCTTCCTCCTCTGGATGGTGGAGAGCAGAAATGGTGACAGGATGAAGTCTCCGTCGGCCATATACAGGGATCAATTAATGTGCTCCTCCCCTTGTACTTCAAATACCAGGACCCCGAGTTCTGTGATGAACTGCAGGAGGGCTCATCGTATAGGCTCTTCGGGGTCTGGCACTAGTGGTCCTAGCAATACAAATGATACCCCTACAATGCAAAGGACCCAGTTTTCTCTTCAGAAGTCCCTTGATTTCTTTTTCCGGTTGACATCCAAATTTCTGTTGGTTGTTGTACTTCTTCTGGTTGTTATATTTGTGATACCTTCCAGTGTGGGCATCTTGATTCTATACCTGGTGATCACAATTCTCTTTGGACTTC
>JAJOOR010032322.1:0-10671 GCA_036250505.1 Solanum acaule | reverse complement strand
AAGTTGAGTACTTGATTTGCTTACCCCTGTTAATGTTAGTTGCACCATTTCAGTATTTGGATATTCCAGCCAATGCCCTCCTTTCTCCATGTTATGTTACTCGGGCTCTCTCAAAATACTGCCGCACCCGTGTTGGATCCTCCAAATATACTCTACTTTTGAAGATCTGACATTCACCCGTCAACATTTTTGAAGAGTCCGAGCAATATAGATGTGTGCTTCATTACTTCTCACATTTTATATCCCCAAGATATTGTTATGCCTTGCTCGTAAATCTTGTCAATAAAACAAGATATGGATATGGGATTTATCACCAACAGACAATACCAGAAGTGGGGAAAATGGCAGGGAAAGAGATTTTATGAGCTTTCTGCTTGTGGGATCAACTTTACAGTTTTGTGTATATATATTTGAGTTTATATTGTGTTGAACTGCATGATAAATATACTTAAATCCCATCACAGTGAGCACATCAACAAAGGGTTATCATATAAGCATAGTTTCTCCGTTTCATGTATTAGGTGTGTTTATGTGTGACTGGAGTGCATGCTAGTGTGGAAGAGTTTTGATGGACACCTTGAACAGAATGATTGAAGCTAAGGAATGTTTCTTCAATTACTAGGGGTGCCTGTTTGTAGGAAATAAGACATTAGTTTGTTGTTTTTTTATTAGTCTAAGTACTTTTAGTTTCTCATTTGTAACTTGGAGTAGAAAAAACTGAGGAATTTATCCCAAAGTTCTGCATATTAAATGGGTCATGGAGCATTTTTTTTTTTAGTTTGGGATTTAACTCAAAGTTGGTCACTGAAGGAGGAAGGGGCTCAATATACGTTAAAAGTTGATTTTGCTTTACACCAATAAATTATCCAATTAAGAGCCATCTACAAATTGAAAGTGAGTGATGATGACAGTCCATTTGTAACAATCAGGGAGATAATCTTTGGCAGCAAGGGATTGCTTAATTCCATTCTTTAGCATGTATTTGCAGCAGGTGTATGACTTAATTGGAGAAGCATGATAGATGTTCACACTTAATGGTGTGATAATGATTTAAGCTACAGACCAAGCTTGCTCAGTAATCACAGTTTTTGTTGCTAAAGTTAAATAGTTCTTCTATATATTTGTACTAGGACTGTTATTTAAAGATGTGATTCTGTTAACCTCCGGATATGTCTGTAATATGTTTCGAGCTTATTTGGTACCCTCATCTTTGATTTGTTTTTGCAGCATTTGTGGCCAAATTCATGAGCATCTACAAGAGTTTCCTTATTTCAACATTTGGCTAAGATAGAAGATCTGAAGTAGTATGGAACTGTTTGGCAGTAGGAAATTTTTTTCTTTGTCCGTTGCGCTAATGTCCTGTCGTGTTTTAATTTAATTTGGGCTGTACAATTGTGCCTAGACATTACTGTAGCAGAATCATACTCTTATTTCTCTATCAGAAGGATTTTCTACTGCTAGTATCTTTGCAATTGCCATGTCGCGGTGGGTACAAGGTAGTAATGGGTACATGTTGCAGTTATTTTTTTTCCCTAGCCCCTTTGATGAGGAAAATGAATGAACTAAAAGGAGTAGGTGCATGAAATTGTGGGTACGAGTTTTGGTGGAAAAACAAGAAATGACAATATTGGGAAGAGCTAGTTCCTCCTGTTTTCAGAATATTGCACTGAAAGGATGTTAGTGTGTAACATATGACATTCATATATTCTTAAACTAGATTTGTGGGATTAGTGCATGATCCACAAATCATTTCTTTGGAAAAACCCTTGTATGCCTATCCAATTCTTCTTGTTTGATCATCTCAGATTTGAAAAGTTAAACCTGAGAGAGAAATATTTAGTTCCAACTAGAATCAAATAGAATGGCGAGCAGAGAATATTAAGCTTCCCTATATTCCAGGCAAATGAGTTAACTAGTATGGTTAAATGAGACATATTTCTACATTGCATGCAGTGGTAAAAATCAAGAAGCATAATTGGATACACAACTCAAATGATAGGATATTGACTAATACATGGAAAATAAAACACTTGATATGTGTAAGACCCTCTTTTTTAAAAATCTAGGAAGATAATTGACTGATGTGATGATGATAAGTGATTATGCTTGTTGAAACATTTCCTTGACGAACTGAAGTTGAGACTAATCACTCACTCCTTGTTTGAGATAATCAAGGGAAAAGGATAATGGGATGGATGGATATTCAAGTAAGATAAAATTTACCTACCTCAAGCTTCCCTACAATTAGCATAGGCAGAGTTACAAGTGGAAATTTGCTTATCAACGAAGACGGCAGGCATACATACAGTCAAGAGCAAATCATTTTGGCAAATAAAGGTCACAGACATGAATCAGATTCATTGCTTAAACTCAATGGAAGGAATCAATCAGACTTGAGGGAATTACCAAGCAAGTTTTGCACAGTACAATAATTTAGAAATATGCACAAGAAAACTTGTGAACTGCAAGATAGCAACTTGAAGTTGAAATGGAGTTAGCTCAATCGTTTGAGGGTTTAGGCAAAGGATAACAATCTACTTTCTACCATCAAAGATGAATAATAGATAACAAGCAGATATATTGTTCATCATACTTTATTTACACGGGGAAACAAAAACAGCAACTTATAATGGAAGTGAAGAGTCCGTTAGAGCAAAAGAAGGTAGATACGTGATAAGTTCGTCTTCAAACATTACATATATATATATATATATATCTGTGTGCGTGTGTGCGTGTAACAGTAAGCATTTGAGGTTCTAGCACATAATTAACACTTCAAACATGCATGATGCACCATATATACAACAGAAACATAGGAGTGCCTGACGCTAGAAAAATCACCCAAAGAAACAAGTAATTCTTGCTCTTCTCATTCAATCCCGCGGTTTGCCACTGCCACCAGTTAGTGCTTTGTTTCACAGATCTGCCTCAAGGACGAAACCGTATTCCAACCTTGCTTTTCCTTTACTGATTAACGCCACACTATCAAATTAGCAATGTAGACATCAACAAATAGATACATTTCTGACGGCTTCCGCAAAGCTCCAAATCAGGCCAAACCAAAGGCAAAACCCAAAAATATCAACTGAAATCACAAAAAAATTCGACGAGGAAGAGGGAAAATACCCGAAACTAGGAATACTTACCTGCTACCAATAAAATTTACATAGCCAAAAATTTAATGCTAAGAAGTGAAAATAGATACAATATCAAAATTAAAGTTGTAATTACCTTGTAATCCCTTGTGAAGATGAAGAGTAAAGTCGAAATAAACTGATAAAGGAGCCTTAAAAGCCAAAAACTACTTAAAATAAGTCCAATCCAATTCTTACACTTGATAAATATAGAGTAAATGACATTTCATAAATTTAAATTGGCAGAATTATAGAAATATTGAGACAACATATAACAAACATTACTTGATAAGAAAAATGATTCAAGTCCCTCAGGGCCTCATCCACAACCAACAGGGGAAACTTCACATGACACAAGATGCTTCTTTGTTATACTATAAAATAAGATTACATTACTGAATTTGATTCTTTCCATCAAATCAACAATCTACTAATCTACAACTGTTGATGATTGGATCTTACATAAACTATTTGGTGAGTAACCAAATGTAACACTGTATGAATACTATTGGAAGTAATATTTTGTCACAGGAATAATTCGGTAAATCTAAGGGGAGTTTTATCGAATCAACTATAAAATTAACATGAATATTCAAACAAGTCTTCATTTCCAACTGAAATAATATTGCCCACTGCCAAATCATGTTAACGATCTTTCTTGTGTCTCGAGGATCTGCTCTACATTGTATGCAATGAAACGTGACAATTCAAGCTTATGCTTTGTCTAGGTGCATAAATTGAGTTTGCAAACTTTGGAGTATTATCTTCTACATTAGGACTAGCAAGATTCTTCACAACACCAGTGTTGAGCTGAACATTAAGGTGAGCAAGTAACTCAACACCTCAGAGTAAATGTTTTACCTTTATCTAGGAAAATACTTACCTGGGTGAATATTTATTTCCCTTGAAGTGAAACACCTATTAGACTTCAGCATGAATATGCTTTCTCAACAAGGTAAAACAAAAAACCTGAAGAGCACACATGAATGGTCAATAAAAACATGTAGCAACTTGTTCACACTTTCGGAAGGATGGGAGAATCACAGTGGCTCAATAGAAAATGACTATCCTTGTAGCTATTTGGGCTCATGTACTATGTCTAATTCAGGATCACAAGGTACCCTGTTCAACTTTGGTTGCACAAGGTACAAAAACATTAAGTTGTGGTTGTCTTATCTTCATTTATCTACTTGATAGGTAGTGCCTGTGCTAGCACGGGCCCAATAGTAGTAATTGATTTTGTCTATGTATATTTAGGTGTAGTAGATATAGATACATGAAATGAATGTAAAGGAGAAAAGATGGAATACAAAGAAAAATGGTGTGTATAGTAGTAGATGTATGAATGGGTGGATCCAACGACTGGAAAATCAAACTATAACAAAAGAACTTTATCATAGAACTGATGAAAAATAGATGCATATAAAAGTGATGTTAGGCTATCTGGTGTATCTGCCTAGATTGTATAAAGCTCATTTTCATGTGTACTATTTTACTAAATGCATGATGAATTCTCAAAAAGGAAAGAAAACTGACAGGTCCTTGAGAAGCGATTTGGGTTGACATTGTTTCAGTCACTGAAATTTTACAGGTGACAAAGTTGTCATCTTTGTGGGATTTTATCCTTTTCTCCATTACAATACCTTGTTCTTTATACTGAAACACTCTTGCAATTGGATGAATATGGGTGTATTATACATGCTTCTAATGTTAGACCTTGGAGAGTGGAAATAGATTGAATTAAGTGAAGATGAAGTAATACTTGGCTAGTGGACCCATTAGTCTTGGACTTAGGGGGTGGTTAGGTTTAAGCACTACACTACATGAATATCCATCGTGGTCGTACCTTGCACTGCTCTAGCAAAGAGGCCTATACTTTATCTCTAATGTTATATAGTAATACATTAATAAAGAAACTTTGAAGAGTTGTACATAATCTTTTCTAGCAAGACCTTTTAGCAATGTTATATGCAAGAAACATGATTTCCTATATTTTTTGTTGTGTCATATAAAAAGGAAGTCTAGTCGAAAATAAGTACTTTAGAATCTGAAGTTATGTCTGAACATTAAGTTGGAAGATATTATGATATGAAAATATAAATTTATGTTCCGTTATAAAATGATTTCTTAGGAGGGACATAATTGAAGAGCAACACGAAATATGGGCTCAAAGTGCAAATGAGCCAACACATAAAATTCAAAATTCTTGGTGATTTGACATATGCAAATGTAAGAGTTAAAGATTAGGAGTTCATTTACAACCTGCGACAAACACTATAGATCCATCCTCAGTAGCATAGTCATTAAAACTTTAATTCCACCACCTATTATATGAGAAAATGATTAAAAATATAATATTACATAGGGGCATATAATTTCACGCAAACTTGTTAGTAAGCTAACTCTTCAAATAGCAACTTTAAAACAATGTGTGATTCTGATCAAAACTCTACGAATCCAGACTATTACACTTCCCACGAATAAATAATAGAGACACTGATACTTGCAAAAAATCCTACGTTTAAAATCCGAAGCTACAATAAACTATGAAGTGTATACAAAAGCATGCAACAAGTCCTTGAAGCTTGGTTTATCTTAACATCATCATAATGTAAATGACTCCTTGTTTTTTGTGATACCTATTCACTGAGTAGCTCCGCCGAGAGAGAATATTAAGAGGTGTTGCAAAAATGTTTCTTGTTTAAAACATGTATCAAAGAACATTTTAGGTTATTGATGCAATAATTAATTTGCAATTATAATTATTAGTAATCTTTTGCATTGGGAAGATACGATCGTTTGAAGTTTCACCAAATTAGAGATTGAAACTTGAAAAAGTAGTTGTAAATTGGTGAAACTTCAAATGGTCATAACTTTGGCCTGAGATGTCCTTTCCAGGCGATTTTTTTGAGATCTATGCGACAAAACAACCATAATAAAATCTAGCCGATTTTTTGAAAAACATCTTTTAACCCATTCAATTTTGAATTTCCCCCAATTTTAAAGAAAATTGCAATTCTTTATTGCTAAGAATCTAATAAAAGAAAATTGATTTTTGAGTTCGAAATACTTTGATAATGCATATATGAATGTCAATTTTAATGCTAGATAATCAATTTTCTGATAAACAACTTTAATCCCGAAAATTTTAAATTTCCCTCAATTTTGCATAAGGATTTTTGTTCCTTAAATAGGTATGTGAAAAAGATTTGATTAAACAAAATGGATTTGGAGTTGGAAATACCATTTTAATACATAAGTGAAGTCTATTTTAATACCAGGCGTCGGCCGAGCCCTGCGCCCATCCGCCAGTCGACATAGGCTCGACACTGTTGCTCTTCAATGAGGAATTCCTAGTAAGCGAGAGTCATTAGCTCGCGTTGACTACGTCCTTGCCCTTTTTACACACCGCCTGTCGTTCCTACCGATTGAATGATCCGGTGAAATGTTTGGATCGCGGCGACGTGGGAGGTTCGCTGCCCGCGATGTCACGAGAAGTCCATTGAACCTTATCATTTAGAGGAAGGAGATGTCGTAACAAGGTTTCTGTAGGTGAACCTTTGAAAAAATCATTGTCAAAACCTACAAAGAAGAACGACCTGCGAACACATTTTAAACACTTGGGGGAGACGCACGCTTGTCGTGCACCTCCCTCCCGTCCCCGGCGTGCACGCTCGCACGCTCATCGGGAGACCAACGAACCTCGATGTGGAAAGCGCCAAGGAATACTAAAATTGACAGCCCTCTACTCGCACCCCGTTCACGGAGTGTGCGGGGGGATGTGTGTTGCTATTTAAACACAAACGACTCTCGACAATGGATATCTCGGCTCTCGCATCGATGAAGAACGTAGCAAAATGCGATACTTAGTGTGAATTGTAGAATCTCGTGAACCATCGAGTCTTTGACCGCAAGTTGCACTCGAAGTCATTAGGTTGATGGCACGTCTTCCTGGGAGTCACGCATCGCGTCGCCTCCCGCACACAGCAAGGCGTCACGCGGGGTGAAAGCTGGCTCCCGTGCACCCTAAGCGCACGGCTGGCCTAAATACGAGTCCACGTCAACGGACGTCGCGGAAAGTGGTGGTTGAAACTCAACTCTCTCTTGTTGTGGCGGCTACAACCCGTTGTGCGTTCGGACTCTTAGATCCTAACTACGCCGACTAAGACTGGAACTCCGACCGCGACCCAAGGTCAGGCAAGATTACCCGTTGAGTTTAAGCATATCAATAAGTAGAGGAAAAGATAGGGTCTTAATGAAGGTCTATGAAAAATTTCGGCAAAAATGAGGTCAGAATTCCGGATCACCAAAAAAGATGGTGAACTATATAGCATATAAATAACAACAAAATGGGGGTTTACTTGCTCCGGGGTTCGTTTGACTTTGAAAATGGGTCATTTTGGCCGTGACGGCCAACTGGCTCCATAGCTAAGGTCTTCACGAATGTCCATAAATTTTTTTGGCAAAAATGAGGTAGGAATTTGGGATCACCAAAAAATCCATGGACTATAGCATACAAAAATTGGCAAAACGGGGGGCTTACCTGCTCCAGGGATAGTTTGACCTTGAAAATGGGCCATTTTGGCCGTGAGGGCCAATTGGATCCATATCTAAGGTCTTAACGGATGTCCATGAAAAATTTCGTCAAAAATGAGGTCGAAATTCCGAATCACCAAAAAATCCATGGACTATAGCACACAAAAATCGGCAAAATGGCAGGTTTACCTGCTTTGGGGCTCGTTTGACCTTGAAAATGGGCCAATTTAGCCGTGAGGGACAACTGACTCTATAACTAAGGTCTTAACGGACGTCTATGAATAATTTTGACAAAAATGAGGTTGAAATTCCAGATCAGCAAAAAATCCATGGACTATAACACACGAAAATTGGTAAAATGTGGGGTTTACCTGCTCTGAGGCTCGTTTGACCTTGAAAAAGGGACGTTTTGGCCGTGAGGACCAACTGGCTCCATAGCTAAGGTCTTAAGGACGTCCATGAAAATTTTTGGCAAAAATAAGGTCGAAATTTTGGATCACCAAAAAAGATAGTGAACTATAGCATACGAAAATCGGCAAAATAGTGGTTCACTTGCTCCGGTGTTCGTTTGACCTTGAAAATGGGTTGTTTTGGCCGTGAGGGCCAATTGGATCCATATCTAATGTCTTAAGGTATGTCCATAAAACTTTTTGGCAAAAATGAGGTCGAAATTTTGGATCACCAAAAAATCCATGGACTATAGACACGAAAATCGACAAAATGGGGGGTTTACTTGCTCTGAGGCTCGTTTGACCTTGAAAATGGGCCGTTTTGGCCGTGAGGGTCAACTTGCTCTATAGCTAAGGTCTTAACGGAAGTCCATGAAAATTTTTGGCAAAAATGAGGTCGGAATTCTGAATCACCAAAAAATACATGGACTATAGCACATGAATATCGGCAAAATAGGGGGCTTACCTGCTCCAGGGCTAGTTTGACCTTGAAAATAGGCCGTTTTGGCCGTGAGGGCCAACTAGATCCATATCTAAGGTCTTAACAGATGTCCATGAAAAAATTCGTTAAAAATGAGGTCGAAATTTCGGATCACCAAAAAATCCATGGACTATAGCACACAAAAATCGGCAAAATGGCGGGTTTACCTGCTTTGGGGCTCGTTTGACCTTGAAAATGGGCCAATTTGGCCGTGAGGGACAACTGACTCCATAGCTAAGGTCTCAATGGACGTCCATGAATAAATTCGACAAAAATGAGGTCAAAATTTTGGATCACCAAAAAATTCATGGACTATAGCACACGAAAATTGTCAAAATGTGGAGTATATCTTCTCCATGGCTCATTTGACCTTGAAAATGGGTCGTTTTGGTCGTGAGGGCCAACTGGCTCCATAGCTAAGGTTTTAACGGATGTCCATGAAAAATTTCGGCAATAATGAGGTCGGAATTCCTGATCACCAAAAAATTCATGGACTATAGCACACGAAAATCGGCAAAATGGGGGGTATATCTTCTCCAGGGCTCATTTGACCTTGAAATTGGGCCGTTTTGGCCGTGAGGGCCAACTGGCTCCATAGCTAGGGTCTCAACGGACGTCCATAAAAAATTTCAGCAAAACTGAGGTCGGAATTCTGGATCACCAAAAAATCCATGGACTATAGCACACGAAAATCTGCATAATGTGGGGTTTACCTGCTCTGAGGCTCATTTGACCTTGCAAATGGGCCGTTTTTGCCGTGAGGGTCAACTGACTCCATAACTAAGGTCTTAATGGACGTCTATGAAAAATTTCGACAAAAATGAGCTCAGAATTCTGGATCACCCAAAAAGATGGTGAACTATAGCACACGAAAATCAGCAAAATGGGGGGTTTACTTGCTCTAGGGTTCTTTTGACTTTGAAATGGCTCGTTTTGGCCGTGAGGGCCAACTGGCTCTATAGTTAAGGTCTTAACGGACCTCCATAAATTTTTTTGACAAAAATGAGATCGAAATTCTGGATCACCAAAAACTCTATGGACTATAGCACACGACTATCGGCAAAATAGAGGGGTTTACCTGCTCTAGGGTTCGTTTGACCTTGAAAATGGGCCGTTTTGGCCGTGAGGGCCAACTGGCTCCATAGCTAAGGTCTTAACGGACATCCATGAAATTTTTTGACAAAAATGAGGTCGGAATTCCTGATCACCAAAATATCCATGGACTATAGCATACAAAAATCGGCAAAATGGGGGGTTTACCTGCTTCAGGGGTTGTTTGACCTTAAAAATGGGCCGTTTTAGTCGTGAGAGCCAACTAGCTCCATAACTAAGGTCTTAACGGACCTCCATAAAATTTTTTGGCCAAAATGAGGTCAAAATCACGGATCACCAAAAGCTCTATGGACTATAACACATGAAAATCGGCAAAATGGGGGGTTTACCTTCTCCAGGGGTCGTTTGACCTTGTAAATGGGTCGTTTTGGCCGTGAGGGCCAACTGGCTCCATAACTAAGGTCTTAATGGACGTCCATGAAAAATTTTGGCAAAAATGAGGTCGGAATTCCTGATCACCAAAAAATTTATGGACTATAGCACACGATAGTCCAAGGATCGTTTGACCTTGAAAATGGGCCGTTTTGGCCGTAAGGTCCAACTGGCTCCATAGGAAAGGTCTTAACGGACGTCCTGGTAAAATTTTGGAAAAAATGAGGTCGAAGTTTCAGATCACCAAAAAAGATGGTGAACTATAGCTCACGAAAATCGGTAAAATGGGGGGTTTACCTTCTCCGGAGTTCATTTGACCTTGAAAATGGGCCATTTTGGTCGTGAGGTCCAACTGGCTCCATAGGTAAGGTCTTAACGGACATCCAGGTAAAATTTTTGCAAAAATGAGTTCGGGATTCTGCATCACCAAAAAATCAATAGATTATAGCACACGAAAATCAGCAAAATTGGGGGTTTACTTGCTCCGGGGCTATTTTGACCTTGCAAATGAGCCGTTTTGGCCGTGAGGGCCAACTTTCTCCATAGGTAATGTCTTAACGAACGTCCGGGTAAAATTTTGGAAAAA